>QNQO01001920.1:0-185734 GCA_003290165.1 Berberis thunbergii
TTCTGATTTTGTAATGCTTTTCCATAATACACACCAGAAAGCACTACTAACCTCCTTCGTAAACCACCCAGTGCCCATGATCCCATATTTTTCTGCCGCACTTATCATTCACAGAAAATGGTGCTCAATGCCAAATTTCCGGAGCCATTTCCAAGAAGGGCTGTATTTGTTTTTTGGATCTTTCTAACTCCTAAGCCACCTTGACTGATAGGTTTACAAACTTTGTCCCAACCAATCATGTGGTACATCAAAAGAGTGGAGAGGATCGATTTGATTACCACAAACCTACCCGTTTCGAAGATAACTTACATCTCAGCATACCAATATCTTATTATACCTTCCAATGCCTTCGTTCCACACCTACTTGTTCCTGAAACTGGCCCCACGGACCAACCCAAGGTGCTAACAAGAGAGCTTTCTGATTCTACGCCCAAGCACTTCACCAAATAAATCAATATCCTCCACTATGCCAACCCCAAACAAATGATATATGGGTAAATCACATCTTAGCCGAGATACAGCTTAGAACCATAAGATAGCAGACCCTACCGATTGAACTTGTTCTAGACTTTGCTTTGTATGAAGCATATGTAAATCACATCTTAGCCCAGATACCACTTGAACCATAAGACAACATACCCTATCGATTGAACTAGTTCCAAACTTTGCTTGGATGAAGCATACGGAGTCATTGGTATACTCTAATATGGAAATGGAGAGGGGAAGATTAGAGTTGGCTTTAACAACTTTGAATGCTACCACATCATTCAGCTATCACCATCACTGGAGATAATTAGTTGCGATAGAAAATGATAAGGATATGCCTTTGTTAAATGCTTCACTCGAAGGAAAAGAAAAAGGCTTTACAAAAAAAAGAAGGAAAAAGAAAAAGGCTCAATGCTTCACTCAAAGATTTCAATTCAGTACCCTAACCTGACTTCCATGATTGACACTTGACACCAAACACATCTTCTCCACTAGCTCGTCTCCCTTTACTATCTCTTCCTAACCCACCCATTCTCTAGTGCTTTGAAGAAGCCATGTTATTCAAATTAACTATTCACAAAAAAAAACTTGTCGTTGCCAACAAGTTGCAATCCAAACTCTCCATTTGGAGGAAATGAAGAACGAAATTGAGTTTAATCCCAAGGCCCAACTAACGCTATCAAAAGCATTAATAAAGTTCAAGTTGAAAATCCAACTGGTCATTCTTCAACTTGGAGTCCACGATTCATTTGCAATAAGAGTGGCATCAATAATCTGTCTATTTCTTACAGCTAAACTGTGAATGGTGATATAATATATTCCATCAGATCCTTGAGTCTCCATGGAAGAATCTTTGCAATATCTTATACACATTGTTCAACAATTTTTATTGGCCTATAATCCCGATCGAGTATCACACTGCTTGTTCGAAATTGACTTATGGTATTTAAGGCACCATCAAACATATTAGAGACTGAAATCATTAACCATGCCCCCAATCCTTTTCAGACCTTCCAATTTGCCTATACCTAATAAACACATTTTATTCGTTACTAGTTGAAGGAATTTAAGGGCTAAAACTTGACAGAGGTAAGGAGAAGCAAAGCACATGAACTAGTTAAAAGGGGGGGAGAAGGGTAAAGATGCTATGATAAAAATAATTATAAAAAAGAAAAACAAGGAAATCAATATATAAAATATATTTGAGGATTTGTGATGGAAATAAAGAATATTGAAAATTGGTTTCTTTCCTTGTGATAATAAATTTTAAACTTATCATTGGATACATTATTTGTTGCAATACTTATTACATGTTACTACATATTTCCACAACTTGTGCATATTAATTTTTTGGACAATTTTTGGTGTGCAGAGAGTATCATTCATGAACTTGTAATAAAATAGCAAAAATATTTATATGATAAAGCCTGTTTTCATCGAAGCTAGAAACAATAACAAAAAATAAAAAAACAGAACAATTGTTCTCACAAAAGTTCTTCAAACTCAAAAACTAAAACTCGATTTATTTCTCAACTCCAATTTTCATATCAACCTATTTCAATATATTGAGCCTCTTATTTATTAAACAATAAACATTAATTCTAAACAAAAAAAAGAACTTCATATATCAGTAAAATTAGATGTTGATGTTTGTATTTGTATTTGTACTAAAAAGAAAAAAAGCATTTGGGCAGGAAGAGAAAAGTCTTACCCAAAAGCTCGAAAAGTATACATTGTATTAGGATTGAAAACCGACCTGACTTTCTCGTTTCAAAATTTTCAAACCGAAACAAAACCGAACATTAAGAAAATGAACCAACTTTAATTTATGCAAACCGAAACCGAACTAACGTACTAAACCCGAATAAAGTTGAACTAACCGACTAAATTAAACATATTATATTATTTTACATAAATATATATATTAGTTATTATATATTCGGGTCGATTCAATTTTGTCGGTAAAATCCATAAAAACCGAAAATCGAACCGACCATATCGGTTTTGAATTTTCTAAAACCTAAACCGAACCGATTGATTTAGTCGATTTTTGGTTCAACCCTACATTGTACAAGGGCATGTTGTTTCTATCTATATTAGACCTACTTTCTACATATTATTTGCTTTAAATATTATTTCAACATATTATTTGCTTTAAAAATTATTCCTTTCTAATATTACGAAAATATCCTAGGATCCTTTCTAGCAAGCCTCCAACCACCTTTGGCACCAAAATTTATATAATATATGAGTAAGTGTACCATCCATGAGGACAATAGATTTATTATGAACTGCAGAGATCGCAAAATACCATCCATGAGGGCAGCAGATTCTCTAGAAACTCAATTGGGAACTCTTCACCTCGACCTAAAGAACCTATTCCTTTCTAATAGCGTGGAAAGACCCTAGGATTACCGAAACACTAGACTTTGGCAACACAATACATAATTGATGAGGGCAATAGATTCTTTGAGCCTCTTCCTTGTAATGAAACAAATATGGAGTTCAACCAATCCAACTTAAACCTTAGATGCGGGTAACAAGAACAGCATGAAAGATACGAGTAACCAGAACAACATGATTGTTTTTAAAACTCAATTCAGAGTAGTATCAGCTGAAAATAACTTATTCCTTTTTATCATTGATCATCAACAATCATCGATGAGGGCAATAGATATTCTTTAGGAACTCTATTTGGAAACTCACCTCAAGCCCTAAATAATTTATTCCTTTATAATACCACCAAAAGATCCCAAGAAGTATGAAATACCAGACATTGTACTTACAGCCACTTTGGCACCATAATTTACATCATTTGTGAGAATTTGGCACCATGATTACATCATTTGTGGATTCTTTAAAAACTCTAAAGCTCTTCCATTATCCAAACAAAAAATGGAATTTCAACGAATCTAGTTTAAAGCTAAGATAAAGAAACGACAACAAACAGATAGTCATTATTCTCAAACTCATTATTTTCAAACTCAGGAGGAAATATTTGCTGGAACTTGTAAATATCCCATTGGTGATACCAACGTTATTGTTGAAGGCCCCATTACAAAAAATTAAATAAAAAAATTATAAAACTAACAGGGAATTCAGCTAGCCCCATTTATAAAAAGTTAATTGGAAAAAATCTAGGCCCAACTTAATTGTAGATTATAACCTAGTTTAGTACTTAATACTTGTTACACAAAAAAGATTTTGTTTTAGAACCAACCCCCATTGAATATGACGTGACCTTTTAAATATTTTCATAATTCCTATTTTGCTCCTACATTTAAATTGGGGGAAATTGATTTTAAGTTAGGGTTTCTCCATCCCAACCTTCAACCACCATCAACGGCAAACCCCACCCAACTGCCCTTATAAAACTAGGTGCGCGCCATCAGACGACCACACTCTCGATCGGATTAAACCACCCACCAACACCAGATCTTAACCCACCTCCACCGGCTATGACTAGATCAAACAAACCACCTACCACCTCCGAAACTCAACCCACCGCCACCACTCCAAAAGGACCACCATAGGAGGACCAGATAAGGGGATATCATCCATGAGAGGGAAGAGACAGAGAAAGAATCTGTTAGAGAGAGAAGGTCTATTATTGTTACGAGAGAAACATCTCTCTTTCTAATATAAGAATAAGGGCAACAGATTAATTTCGTCTTGCTAGGGTTTTTTTTTTTCAAAAAATAAGTATTTAGAGCCATAAAATTAAATATACAGCAGAAATAAACTTTCTGTAAATATATTCATTTTTACTCTAATTTCTAGAGAAACCAAATAATGAAACCAAGGCACATATTAAGCATTGACTGCATCCACAATGTAACCTAATTTCAGATATAGAATCTGGTCAATAAGTATGTCAATGATCAGCAGAATATATCAATCTAATTTACTGTTGAAATGGTGCAAAATCACAAACAAGTTCTCACAACATTAATGAAAATTATGAAATTAACCAAAATTTTCGGAAGTTAATCCAGAGTGATTTGTATCTTCTTCTACAACCACAACGACATTATAGCAAATAAAGAATCCCAAAAGAGATATTGGTGATCATCAGCCTAAATAACCTAATTTGCAAGTAGATCTTCAAATCTCACCTCTTTGAAACTAGGCATTATGAGCACTCAATTCCAAACACGAGCAACCACATCAACCACAATCCTTCCAATAATCTCTCCATCACCATAAAATCATAGTAATCCTAGCCTTCCAAATAACTCAACAAAGAGCCCATAAGGAGGAAGCTTCCATAACACCTTTGAATTTCCCTTGGAGAAGCACGATACCTCATCATTTTAAGACATCGCCATATTGGCTTAGGCACAACCCATTAGATCCTAAAAATATCAAGTAAACAACTCTACACTTCTTGAGCAGATGCACATGGAAATAAAGATGTGTCTCTATATCGACTCACCATTCACAGTAAACACGACTACTCGCCACTCAATACCAGAAATAAAACATCCGGGCTGGGCAATCTATTCTACCTCAAGCTCCACAAAAAGAAGTTCATTTAAGGTGGAATGTCCTTCGACCAAACCAGACCACCATACAAAAATCTTGGAACACAAGTTCATGCATCAACAAAAGGGTTAAATAGTCACAAAAAAGGAAGGTTTAAAAGAAACTACATAAGTCCAGTCTCAAAATTATATAACTTCAAATGTTAAGAACAACCAAAGGTTTAAAAAGAAACTTCATAAGTCCAGTCTCAAAATTAGATAACTTTCAAATGTTAAGAACAACCATCTTCAACCTGGATAAATCAAAGTTAAAATATCATTGAGATCCTTATAAAAATAGAGATTCAAATCCATCCCTTCCTGCCCGTTCACCCCAAGCATCCAACCACAACCACTCCTTCTATTGCAAACTCTAAAGAGTTTAGGGGAAAAACCACTCAACAAACAAAAGAAGCACTGATGCACATATCATTCCACAACTTTAATTAAATACCACTGCCTAAAAAAAGGAAAATCCCTCTCCAAGACATCATGTTGGCGATTCTCACCTCACCACTCGTACTATATGACCTTGTTGAATGATATTGTTATCCACCCTTATCCTTCCCCATCACACAACTTTCGTAATCCTTCTCCAAAGATTATTTGTATTTGTTTCTTTCACATGATGCCAAATCCATCATCAAGAAGGTTTATGTTGGAGATGTTGGCTCAAGTTGAGCATGCAAATTTAGTTTAATATCGGGTAAGAAGCAACATCATGTGAAATTAATAAACGACAACATTTAGTTAAGGCGTTGAGGTGGAGACGAGGCGGACGGGCCTGAAAGCGCTCGGGCGTGAGGCGAGGCAGATGCTTCACTTCACTGAGGCGGTCTTAACATATTATAAGATTTTTATTATAATACATTGAAACATATTAGCATAGTAATATACATCATCATTTTGATAAGTATCACAAGTAATATGTACAAAAAGTGACAACTACCTAAAATCAAAATATTTTTTAAAATGTTTTTATAACTTGAAACATATCAGCATAGTATACATTATCATTTTGATAAGTATCATAAGCACATATGTACAAAAAGTAACACAACTACCTCGAATCAAAATGAAAATATAATAAAGTTACATAGCATAGCGAAAATATGCACTACACAAGTGTCAAATAACTTGCAAACATCCACTAAATCATTAAGAATCAATAATCTTGACAAAATAGAAACATGAGAATATTGAACATTTGTTAAAAGAAATTATTGAAATGGTTGGTAAAAACCCACAAGTATAATCGCTATTGGTATTCCAAAAGCATAAAAATCATTGAACTAAGCTATGAAAAATCAAGATTAATGTTGATCACAAATTGATCAAAACATGGTATTTTCTCCAAAAATTAATATAAAAGTGACAAATTTATCAAAACTTAAAAACGTTTTTTATGTTGTTTTTATCAAATTGATCAACTATTATACCAAGAAACATAAAACTTTATTATAGAGTGGGTTGCAACCTCTTTTTGCTGCAATTAGACTACAAATTGGATGAAAATGAGCTGCAATTGGGCTGGCTAAAACCAATTTTTGGGCTGAGGGGCGAGGCGAACGCCTCATTTCACCGCATTGCATTGCCTCACTTTGAGGCGAAATTTTGTAAAAACGCCTTGAGGCGAGCGCCCCTGAGCAGTCACCTTGACTATACTGAACGACAGTTGAGTTCAATTGGTAAAAACCAAACACTCGGAAGGCAGGGGTCTACGTTGGGGACCATATCATTGCTTGAGACATTTCGATTGGTCGTTATCTCGTGTGCATGCTGTGAAATGGTTCCGGAGGCTTTGCCAACTTCGCCCTCGGACCCACAAGTGGTATCAGAGCCGATAGTTCGGCCTTGAGTCTGGCGAGATGAAAGTACAGGATAGCACGTTGAAGTGAAGTTTATCCCGAGCCTAGGCTCAACTCTCGTCAAAGTAAAGATTGTTGGAAATGTTGGCTCAAGTTAAACATGCAAATTTAGTATACTCAACAGCGATGAAGCCTTTTGGGGGCAGTTGAGTCCAATTGTTAAAAACTCCACACTTGGGCAAGACGGATGTCTAAATTGGGGACAATATCGTTGTTTGGGACGTCCGTTGGACAACAAACTCGTGTGTATGCTGTGAGGTGGTTCCAGGGGCTTCACCACCTTCACCCCTGAACCCAACAGTTAATGTTTTTAAAGTTGTGAATACTCAACGTGCCAAACTTTTTTATCATACACATCCTCTCCTATTTGACCCATGGAAGCAAATTGCTCCCATTTTATTGGCAAGGGAAAAAGGGAAGTAATGGGGACATGGGAAATGATACTTTTTATGATAGTTAATCCACTTGCTTGTGATGGAAGTTTAGACTTATTATTCTTTTTATTGTTTGAGAATGTTATTAATCACATTCTAATAACAATGCATATCACTATCTAATTCAGGAGAAGAAAGAAAAAAGATTTACAACAAATATATTGGAATTAAGCAAAATATCGATAAAAATCATACCTCAGAGCAAGTCTCATTCTTTTCGTCTCCTCGTCCTTCTTCCTCTTCCTCTTCCTCTTCCTCCTCCTCTTCTTCTTCTTCTTCCTGCTCCTCCTCTTCCACTCTCACATTACCAACCCAATCCTTCTCAGCGACACCCAATCTCTGCTGCTCACCTCTAATCTTCTCCACCAAAAACGCCTCTTCACACCGTCTCATTAGTGTCTCGGACCACCGTTCCCCAGGCCTAGCCATTCTCCTTCCACTAGGATCCTGAAACTTTCCCAGATACTCATGGTGCAAATACGGCTCCCTCTCTCTCATAGCATCCTCAGAGAAGTAATTCCCATCAGAAACAAGTTTATCCAAGTATGCTCTCCTTCTGTTCTTCACTGTCACCGTTCGAGACCTCACTTGTTCAGAAGTTGGGTTCAGTAAACTCCATAAACGGTTCAAATGCCAATTCACTTCGTAATCTTCCTTGAGTGAATCGAATTGCTTTAGCTCTGAGTCTATCAATTGCGAACCGTATCGCTCTGTATGCACGCAAAGCAAAGAAATAAAGTTATATGAAGAACAAATTAGGGTTTTTAAAAGAGAAGATTTAGAGTTGAAGAGTAGGTTAGGTTTAGGTACCTAAGAAGAGAGGGGTGTCTCGGGAGAGAAGGTCGAGGATGATAGATTTGCGTTGTGAAGGAGTGTTGGCTGTGTCTTGAATGGCTCTCGGGAAGTAGAGATTCTCCATTAATGAGAGTCGTTCTGCTATACCTTCCATTGATATTGATTCCCTCTTTCTCTCTTCATGCATCAATCCCATCTCTTCCTCTGTTGCTTCCGCTGATATGATTCTCTCTCTCTCTGTGATACTACTAGTGGTAAGGTCGGTTCTTCTCGAAGAAGGCTGCGGATCCTAGCACCCGCTGTATTGGATTAGAGCACCACCAGCCCCAAGTAAGATTGCACTGACTAATGACACCACCACCCAACGATATTTTAAACGACACCACCACATTTCCTTGTCTTCTCTCTTTATAGGAGCAACATCACCTCGCCCCACCACCTTTGGCCGCACCACCATGCCTTGTCACTGTCGACCTGCCATTGCTGGCCGTATCGCCATCAGTCGCACCATCGTTTTTTTTTCCTCTTCTCCTTTATTCTCGTTCTTGTTCTTTTTATTATCTTCCTGACTTTTTTCTCTTCTTCTCCTCTCTTATATTCTTCTTTGTTTTTTGTTATTCTCTCTCTTTTTTTTTTCATCTTTTTTTTCTCTATGTTTTTATTTTTCTTCTTCTATTTTTTTTTACACACACACGCACAGAAGAAAAAATAGATAAGAAGAAGAAGAATAATAAAATAATAAGCATGGAGGCTTTGGGTGGGATGTCTGGCGGTGGAGATGAGAGTTGGTGTGGCTGACGGTGGCGGTAGTGGTAATTGATGGAAGATAGAGGGAAATAAGAGTATAGAGAGGGAGGTATTAGGTTTTTTTTAATTATATTGATGGTGTTCTTCATGGTGATATCCTTCAGAAAGTAAGGTGATGGTGGTGTCATTTAGTCATTGCAAAAAAAAATAATAAAGGGAGCTACTATTCGTGCCCACGTATTCCCTTTTACACATCTCAACTACTATAACGCGTTCACCAATTGTAGCTCAAATGGTTGGACATTCACTCTCCTTGTGAGAGATCTCAATTTCGAGACTTACCCGTTCGGATTTTGTGAGTTTTCCCCCGATTATAAGGAGCATGTGTGCTTCATCGTTGATAAGTCTTCGGGTATTGAATGCATACAGCTACTTAGATGAACTAGACCGAAGCGAATCGAAAACGATTCTTCATGCAAAGTGGAGGCGATGGACCGGATCGAAAACAAGTCTCCATGCGAGTTGGAGGCGATAAGGATATTAAGTTGCAACAATATTGTAGCCTACGAGCTTGGTTTGGTTAGCCCTATAGGGTCTTAGTCATGTAGCCTTCGAGCATGGATTGATAAATAAATAAAAGGGTCAACGACCCAATTTAAAAAAAAAAAAAAAAAACTACTATAACGCATGCTCGGCTTAATAACAGTACATGGTGTCTTCAACTCGAAATTTTAAACTTTCCAAAATGCCCTGCTATATTCATTAATTATAAATGAAACCAAAATACCAATGACATAGTGTCAAGGGTTTTTGTGTCCTTAAAAGAAACTTATTATTATATTTTTTACAATTTTGCCCTCCTAAATTGAGATTACTTATATTCAAACTCAGCCTCTCATTATGTACCATATAATGTCAGCTCCCCTTATGAACAATACCCACGTGGATTTCGTTTTGATTTTTAGAATACCCAACATGCCCTCCCAACTCTTATATTTACAAAAATAACCAATGGTTAGGTGAATAATGGCCAGGGGTATTTTTATCACTTTAAATGAAAATAGTCATATGTACCAATTTAGCCTCCCAAATTTTGATTATTTATGATAAAAGTTCACCTCTCCTCTTAGTTATTGTTAATTATACATAAGCCTTTAACATAATTTATTCAATTATTTGTAAACTATACATATGCCCTTAAATTATAAATAATTATTTTTGTTTAGAATTTCAATAATAATTTTTACTTATTATTGAAAGGTTGTAATAAAATAAAAAATGTATTAAATATTTGTTCACGTAGAGTGTATTGACACCCTAGTATTCATTAATTATAACTAAGTCATAACACAATTTATTTGAATCATTCCAATTATCTATAAATAATATATATGCCCTTATATCTAACTTTTGGATTTTCCCATTTGACCTTCCATATTTAAAAATGTTTACAATCCAAACCAACCCTCTTAAATATATATTATATGTAAGTCCCTAACATAATTAATTTCAAGCCCCCCGATTATCTATAAATTGTAAAAGACCCTTACAACAAACTTTTTTTTTTTTCCATTTTGCCTACATTTCATATTTATACAATCAAAACTAGTTTTTCTAAAACATTGATTAATTATACTTAAGCATCTAATGTAATAATTTATTTGAAGTCTTCTAATTATTTATAAACTATACATAGACCTTTAAAACAATACTTAATATCCACGCACATAAAGCCCGTCCACCCCTAATGCACACAAAAAGTTTCCTACATGTTCCTCTTTCCAAAACCACAAATAAAGCAAATATCAAAGTCATAAATGATACTAGAAACTCTTTTAAAAGTCTGAGACACATTTATGAAGTGCTAATAACCAGATCTTACAAATTGTTAAAAGTTTGACTCAACTATTGTAGAATGTTATAGAATAGCGTGGATGTCCACCTCATGTTGAGGCGACATCATATGGAGACATTTGATGTAAAGGTGACAATTCCTCTTTATCCTCATCCCCGTCTGTTGACTTAATTATTCACAACTCATGTATATATAAGAGATCTTTGTAAATAGAGAATAATAATAATATGAGATAACATCAATAAATAATGGATAGACAATATTATGTTTTTCAGCTCCCTGTATTCATATATTGATATTCATAATATGATGAATCGGTGAAATAGAAGAGTATGTTACAAGACGTTATCAGCACGATGCTCTCAGCTTTGGCAATTTTTCTTTGACCTTCATTTTTCAGACTCTTTATTCAAAAGAGTCTTCAGGTAAATTATTCAAACAAATATAACTTATATTTTTCGAATTTAAAATTTGTTTCTATGATGAATATTACATCATGTGGATGTATAAACAATCAATAACCTCACCTCCGATTTTTCAAAATCCTGATTGAATCTCTTCCTAATTATTGTCGTAAAACCTGCCATAAAATTTTTTAAATCCGATAATGGCATTGATCGGAATCTTCGCCAGATTGTTCATCTTCCTGGCAATCTAATGTGCCACCGACTCGTTCAATCACAGTGCGATGTCGAAGTTTCCAAACTTTGAAGTATTGAAAATTGAATCACCTCCCTGGTCAGAAATTTGGTGGTGAGACACGCAGAGAACTTGTTGCAGTAAATTCAAACTGTGTATAAAAGTTGTGAAGTCTTCATTTTTCATTCACCTCATACTCAAGGCTCTAATGAGTCTAATCTAGAAGATATCAATAGGATCTATAGTAGGTCCCTCCAATTTACATTAACATTTTTTCCCTTGTCTTATATAATAACTAGAAATTATTGGATGAGGTAATTTGGAATTTTGAAAAACTATAATAAGTTAAATTAGAGTAGTGTCAATCCAAACCAAAAAATAAATAAATAAAATACCATAGTTACCTATGTGGAAATGAGTTGGCATAAGGAATTGCATCCAATACTTTTGTGGTGGTACAAGTGTTAAATAAATGTATCATAAATAGGGGTCAAAGGATATGGGTTACATGGTGGACACAAGTTCCTAGAAAATTTGTCTATCAAAACCAAATTTACATGATTTTGAATGAAGGAATACAATGTTCATGACGTTTTTTTTTCAATAAAACTAGTCCAAGGATTCACACCAACTTTATGACTAACGATGAAAACGATGTTTAATTAATTAATTAAATAATGCTACTTTGTTCCACCATATGCCATGTGATAATAGCCTTACCCTAAAAATTGTTTTGAGATAAGCACACTTAAACAGATACAAGCATGTACCCTCGTGTCATGCATACTATATATAAATACTAACATATGAGTTATAACAGTGGAGAAAATATATGGTAGATAAGCTCTCCTTTATTAGTATTTATCATTGTACGTGTGTGTGTGTTTGGAGAACAAATAGGTGCTCATCCATGGCATGCGGAGACATGTTCAACAACGAACACAGAGGTGAGAGATTTGTTTTTGCTTAGTTTATAGATTTGTGGAGAATTAGATAATGTATGAAATGGTTTAGTGGTGGTCCATATGTATGTGTTTGATAATTTGATGTATGTCCCGTATTTTATTCAATTATTCGTAAATACTGCAAAAATGTGAACATAACCTGAAAAAAAATTTCTCTCAAGAACCGGAAAAATTAAGTGAAGTAATAGTGGGCTGGACTTGTCTTTGCTACATAACTTTAACTATGCTTTATAATTAATGCGCAACTTTGAATCCAATTAGACCGGTTAAATTTTTGTCTTTTGGGTTTGATTATTTACTGAGCCTAATTGATAAATTAAGGCATGATTACTGTTGGATCTGGTTTCGGATACAAATGAATTGGTTAGATGATTCGGCTCAGATCCAGTTGGGTCGATTTGGTCCAAATGATTTGATTAAGTTCTGGATCTATTTTATTTACTGGGCCTTATTGTTATTCATCACTAGGCATGTTACTGTGAATATTCATATGACCTATTCAATTAGACCAATTAATTTTAATTTATTTAAACTTATTTCATATGGACTTGTTTGATTAGTAATTGGACTGGAATTACTAAATTGACGCTTAAATAGGTCTGTAAGTTTCAATACTATTGGGCCTAATTTAGGTAACAATTAGTTTGGTCATGTTATGATTGAACTACTGAAATTAAGTAAATTGGGTCTATTCTCTAAGACCTAAAACATTCGGGTCTTTTAACATTCATATCAGGTTCTGATTATGCCAAGTTTTTTTTTAATTGTTTATTTGGATATTGTTTCATATTGAATATGAATATAATTGTTTGCCTGATTCTCAAAATATTACCAAACAATCTGGTTTCATTGCATTTCCAGAATCTAATGCCAATTACAATTTACAAGAAGGCAGTGGCAAGGGGCACAACAATAATACGTATCTTAGATAATAAGTGACACATCCAGAAGAGGTAGACAAACTACTCTAGTAGAGCTGGTCTCCTTGACAGTGGTAGTTACCTCATAGGTAATTACTTTATCAAATGTAGTTATACTCGTAGAGGTCATCATCATCCAAACCACACATGATGTAGAGTTCATGCCTGGGACAATAATCAAAATTATGCCCATAATAGTTTGAGTGTTGCTAGAATGATGTTCGTGGTAAGCATGGAATGGCTCACATGTTTATCCATCAACAAATAAAACAGTAAAGCAATATCAAGCTTCCAATGCTCATCACGAACATAATTGTTTCATCGAAACAACTGAATTATAGCACATGCAAATCGTAACTACCCCTGAGTATGAGGCCACTATAGCAGATATGACCATTAGCGAAAGTAATATATATGAGCATT
Source organism: Berberis thunbergii (assembly GCA_003290165.1). Classification (NCBI taxonomy): domain Eukaryota; kingdom Viridiplantae; phylum Streptophyta; class Magnoliopsida; order Ranunculales; family Berberidaceae; genus Berberis; species Berberis thunbergii. Next base: position 13,656 of record QNQO01001920.1, read on the forward strand.
CAACAAATATGTGACAACTCCATAAGCAGTAGCCATTAGCCCATGTACTCATCCCAATAGTGGTTGTTACTCCACGCCTAATACTTATCTCAGGAACCACCGGAAGTGGTCTAAGACACCTACTCCAGAAAATCATTTTTTATAATTTCGTTAAGCTCGCGGATACATATGATATATGATGCATCAGGATACTTGATTATTTTAATTTATCGTCATTTTACTCGTAAGTGTTCAACATGTGCAACATATCATATTCGTTGGATTGATTTTTTTCCTGCATATATTTGTGTCGCTACATTTTTTTACTGCATACATTTTATTTGACAGTCTGATTTATAAACTGCAAATGATGCAAAATCATATGTCTATTTGGTAGTGCCAAGTTCTCAAAATTTTCTCACTCTTGGCCCTTAAGACGCGAGAGTGTTTATCATAGCTAGACATATACAATTTCATTATTGCTCAGTTTTTAAGAAATTTTAGTTATTTCAACATATATGCACAATGCATCACATTTAATGTTAGAAGCCTGAAGCTTGCATTAGAGATCATGCATTAAGCCCGAAGCTTACATTTTAGATATATGCAACCTGAAGTTTACATTGTAAATAATTTTCATTAACATACTGAGATTATAAAACTCTCAAAAATTTTATATCACATATCAAAAGCTTATGAACGATAACTTTATCGTTATAACGTTTTCACTTTATTTGAAAGACTTTTACTTGTGTAGTCTAGATTAACTCATTGTGAGTTTTCGTATTGCATGTTTCAAAATTGCATTTTATTCCCACCGTTAGGGGGAGATGTGCAAATAGAATGATGTGAAATATTTTCATATGGTGTCAGCTATGAATACACTTACTCGAATGTGTATCCATAAAGGACAAAATTCAAACAAAGTCAGTGAATATGTTGTACGCCAAAAACATAGCAGACATATAGGTTCCAAAGTTTTCACTAATCGAAAAAGGAAAATTAGTAAAAATTCATACCCTAATGCTTTCGAATAAACAACATTTGAAACTCATACTGAAGTTATACAGACTCCGGAAGAAGTTATACATAATGTTCCAGAAGAACATAACACGACACTCCTGAAGAGGTCACGAAACTCCATAATAGCATAACATGATGCCCTGAAGAGGTCATGAAGTTCCAGAAGTAGCAATGCTCCTAAAGAGGCTATGACGCTCTAGAAAAAAGTCATAAAACTTCGGAAACAACATTAAATGATGCTCCATAAGAGGTCATTCCGCTTTTTTCATTACCCTATAAGTGATTATTCATATCCCTTGAGTGATTTATAAGCCCAAGAAGAAGCTCATGTACCTGATAATCATGATATCTCAATATATTAAAGAAAACGTGGAGTCAAATGAAATGGTCATTGATAACATATGCACATACATGATAGTTATCAAAATATCAAAGGGCAATGATATTGAAATTACACCACATATTTATAAATGTCGATAAATAAATAATTGGCCAAATGAAAATATATTTTTAAAAGTGCATTGGGTCCACCAAATGGAAATATAATCATAGTGGAATTGGGTTCCCTTGAAAATGTGGTGTGTTTGGACCTCTAATAGAAATGCCTACACATGCATATTGTAAATGAGTATTTGTAAGAAAACAAATGAGAAAATGAGATAGTCTAATATAAGGCAAGACTTATGGCACAAAAGTTAATGCAGAAACCTAACGTTTGATTTTTAAAATATTTTCTAATTAGGAATATAACTACATTTCAGTATGTTTTGGATTTTCTGAAAATTGATATGCAAATTTTGAATGTCACGACTATTTATTTATATGGGAATTAAGATAGAGATATTTATAAATCCTTGAAGGATTTACTTCGCTAGACACAAACATTTACATGAAAGTTCCTGAAGAATTTACTTTGTCTGAAGCAAAGTTATGAAATAATTACTCAATATATTTAGGACATGCTTTATACGATTTGAACAATTCCAGAATAATGTGGTATATTTGTCTTGGTAAATATCTGTGTAAGGAATATTATGCAAATTTGACCATGTGTTTTCGTCATCTGCTTTTATCATAGTAACAATTTATGGCAATATTATAACTCTTATTGGATCTTGAAAATATTGTTAATTGAATAACAATAATATTTGCATTTAACATTTGAAGAACAAATTTTGCTCGGCCTGCAGATCGAGTAAAACACTGGTAAAATATTGGTTCATTAATCGAGTCATATTTGTAATATTTTTAACATGGTCGTCCGATATTTATATCTCAATAAAACTTATATTAACCAATTAAATGATACTCGGTCTGAAGTACCATATGTGAGTATCATTAGTGCATTGTTATAATTGGCACAAGTACATAACCCGATATAGTTTTTTTCAATGCATTTACTAGCAATGTTATCTTCGTGAAATCATTTATATGAGTTTTTTTTCCTTTGATTTGTCTGACCATTCCCACCTAGTTGGATATACAAATTCAGGTTCTCTGTTTGGGTCAAACAAATTCAGTATAGTGACAACCTTGTAGATTTATTCACCAATACTTTGTCTACATTAATGTTCGAAAAATTGATTTACAAGATTAATTTGTGTAAACTTAGCCAACAATTGTGCTTGCATAAGGGGGAGTATCTGAAAGTATACCACTCGATAAACATCCAGAAGGATTACAAAAGCATATAGAAATATATTCGTGACAGTATCCTGAAGTATATATTATTGAAAGTATACTAAAGTATCCTGAAGTATACATGGGCAAGCTATTCTATTTTTTATTCGATGTGGTTTTATCCAATGGAGTTTTTCCGTTAAGGTTTTAATTAGGCAGAAACATTCAGAAATATGCTTATTGAGAAAGCATACAGAAGTATACTACGAGATTATATAGAAGTATATTTAATTTATACGTATTGTATTTTTTTTCTTCGACAAAAGTTTTTTCTAATGAGTTTTTCTGTCAAGGTTTTAACGAGGCAACATTGTGCGCGTATAGCATCTTGAAGTATGCAAAAGCGGTAGTTGTATTTTTTTCTTTCTTCGACACGATTTTATCCCATTTGATTTTTTCTAGTCAAGGTTTTAAGGAGGCGACACCGAGTAAACAATGGTGGTAATACAATTTTCATTGCATAAAGGATATACTCATGTACTTCAGAAGAAACGTTAGTTTGAATGCCACTTTGTTGTGATTATCAGGGCGACATTCCATAAGAGGCACTCGATTTTACTAAAGACTTTGGACAATTTACACGCTGTACTTTTTTCCTTCGCTGCGATTTTGTCCCACTGGGTTTTTTTTCAGCAAAGTTTTCATAAAACAACATTTCGTCCATCCAACAAGACTTCAAGGGAATGACAACATTCAGTGAACATCCAAGGGGGAGTATTGTAGAATGTTATAAAATTGTGTGGATGTCCACCTTATGTTGAGGTGACATCATATGGAAACATTGGATGTAGAGGTGCCAATTCCTCATTATCCTCATCCCCTTTTTTGACTTAATTATTTACAACTCATGCATATATCTGAGATCTCTGTAAAAGGAGAATAATAACAATATGAGAAAACATCAATAAATAATTGATAGACGAGATTATGTTTTTCAGCTACCTGTATTCATATATTGATCTTCATAGTACGATGAATCAGTGACATAGAAGAGCATGTTACAAGATCGACAAACGTGTTTACTGAGGCCAAGATGGGATAATATTGTGGTGGCTACAAGTGGATTCCATGGATGGACATAGCTGCTCCCCTTTTCTATGTCACGGACTTCTTGCGACTTGAAAAAATATTGTGGTGTCGATACAAATACTTATTCTCAGTCTCTAAAGATAGAATCGATCAAAAAAAAAATAAAAAAAAATCGAGTCGAATCTGAGTCCTCCCTCAACCACTTCCCCTATCATCATCATCGATCGATGGATTTTTTTTCGGAACAAGACGATGATGTCGAAAAACAAAGGCAAAACTCTTCCTCTTCTTCTAATGCTTCTTCTTCCTCCGCTTCTTCCTCTAATGACAGTGGTGGAGAGAGCAGTAGCGCTGCTAGTGGAAGTGGCAGCGGTGGCAGCAGCGATGGAGGAGGAGGAGGAGGAGGAGAACAGGATCAAGAGGAGGTTAATAGGCCAAGTGTGTCAGAACAGAAAGAGAGAGATCTCTTTGGGTCAGATAATGAGGAGTACACTAAAACCCTTACTTCTAGCCCCTATCCAGTGCCCAGTAAGTTTTTTTGCTGCATTTTGTATTCAAATTGGTGAAACCCCATTATGCCTTTTTTTTTAGTGTTGTTGTTAACTACTGTTAAAAAAATTTGTCTAGGGTTTTGAGTGACTAGTGGATACTCATGTATGCATTTGATTAGTTTATATATGCCATGATCAGGTTTGGGCATCGAAAGCTTAGTTTAGTAGCTAATGTAAGCTTTAGAATGATTTAGAGGAAAACCCCCTTTTTTGTATGATTAGTTCTGTGGTTTTCTTCAGTTTCAAGTTTGATTTCAGGATAATAATTGTATTTTGTTTGTTCTTTCTATGCAAGTTGATGAACAAATTTAGGCATTTGTTCTAGTAGTATGTCTGCGGTATATGAATTTAAGACTACCGAGGTGTGTTGATATTGATAATTTTTCCATTGATGGTAAAGACCAACTGAAATGTACAAAACAACATCAGTAGTATCTTTAAGACTCTCAGACAACTCAACAAATCAAACCACACAAGTCTTTATTCATTTAAGACTAATCCACATTATCTCCCTCAGAAAAGAAGTAACTATGGCTAGTTTTCACTGTTTGCAACATGGTGCTTCCGTTTGGATATTAACTCTTCGAAGGGGCGTTCGGGAGTCTGAATTGGATAAAATGATTAATCAGTTATTCTTGGGGAGGAGGAGGACACCTGGATATGGCTGGTGCCTTCAAAACAATTTACTGTCAAGGACTTTAACAGATGAACTGCTCCTTTCTAGCAATCAAGCTTCCCCTCCCTTCCAATCTGGTTTTACTTTCACTGAACCATTGTTTTGGAGGAAGGAAACTTCTCCCAGGCAAAAAATCTTCTTCTGGACCCTAGTTCATGGAAACTCCTCACCCATCATAACCTCACAAAGCGAGCACTGACTATTATGAACAGTTGTGTGCCTTGCGCGGCCAGCTCTGAATCAATTGAGTACCTATTTCTCCACTATCCCTTACTCTGTTTCGGTGTGGGCCTTCATCGCTTCAAAATTCAAATGGCTTTCATCCCTAATGGCAGCCTGTTACAATGGGCCAATAATGGCACTGTAGGGTTTTGTTTCCTCAAGGCAAATGGATCTGGGACCGGCTATTCTTAATCACTCTTTGGTTGCTTTGGAAGGAGTGTAATAGCACAGTTTTCGGGGCGCAAAGATGGACAGCCTCTCCCTGGACGGAATTAGTAATACTATGGCCATTCCATGGGCCTAGGCTTAGCAGAGGGTGCTGGACAAGCCAATCTCCACCCTTTACGTCAGCTGGGAAAGCTTGCCTTAGACTTATAATTTGGTTTATTTCCTTTGTTTATCCCCTGTTGGGTCTGTTTTTTTCGTCCCTTTCTAGTGCTGCTCACTCCTTGTACCATTCATCTTTCCCCTCTCTTCAATACAAGTGTTTTATTCATCATAGAAAAGCCCCTCCTGGGTGGCTGTGTCTTTTGGACTTCAATCCTGAATAGGATCCTCACTGAAGACAGCCTCAGGAATATGTGAAGCTCGGTTTAGATTCTACACGAAGTTGTATGCATTGACACACTAGTCTATAACTTTGATTTCCAAAAACAGATCCTAAACACTAGTCCATTGCTTCGATTTTCTTTTTTCGCCAATGCAAGGAAAACCCATTTAAAAAAAAGAAGTCAAAACCTATGTAACAATGACATGATATGTGTATATCCGACACGGATACAAAGTGTTGGATCCATTGGCTAGAAAAGCACAATACGAGATACGCTAGGATAAACACGTACATTTTATTATTATTTATTTTTCAACAATAAGTTTTAAACTATTACTCATATTCATTCACTTGTAAGTCAATATTGCTAGTCATCCTACTAGAAATAATATGCTTGTAACAAATAAAATTAAAACTTTTAAAATATATGTGAAAAAAATTAATGATCTAACATTGAATGTCTGATGGGAGTATCCGTGAATGTTGACACGAGTATCCAACACGATACATGTTGACACACTTTGTTTTGTAGAAATAGAGTGTTGTTGTTACATAGGTAAAACCCATTAATGCAAATAGATCAAATAGAGGGCAATACAATTCATAATTTGTGGAAAAAGGACAAAAAAAATTAGAGTTTAAACTTAAGCTTGAACTTAGTTCATAAACAAAATCCCTTGTATTCTTTGAAACCTTCAACTCACTCCAAATGTATCAATTAGCAAGATAATCCACAATTTTCATTTTTTCTGAATTAAGAAAAACCCCTTCATGACTTCAAACCAAATATAGCAACATTACAATTTCGAACTTATACTGTTGGGCAAGTTATAGTTAACATTGACGACAATGATCAAGTTATGCAAAAATCCCACGCGTAACAAGCTTCAAAGTTTAAAATGTGCAAAATCAAGTTATAATCCAAATTGATGCTACATAGTTAAGTTATAATCCAAAATCCTAGTGATTTTGGAGTGTGATAATCATGTTACAACCAGTTGAGGAGACACACCTAAGAAATGAGCCAACAAAACTAAGGAAAACACAAGTATAAAATTGGGAAGCAAACATCACATAACACCTAAAGGAAAAAAAATAAATCTAATGAGTGAGATTATCAATTAGGATATGCAACTCAAATCCTACACACAAAAATGATTATAATTGATGATACACCAAACCGTCATCTGATCAACACCATACACGAGTTATGATAATCTCGTCAACATAACTTAACATGCCTCATTGCACGCTCAATCTAGCAGGGCCCAGATGGTGTTAAACCCACTATTAGTAGGATCTAGAAAGTTGGATCCAAATTGCAATGTGCCACTAAGCCCATACGTCACGAGGTCAAGCTCAATACTTGTAAGTCTTGATAAGGCAAGAGTAAGCTCAGATAAGGCAAGTATCTGGGAGATCGACCCATGACAGACAAGCCAACGATACTTTGGTTCTGACTAGGAACAAATACTAGAGAATAAGTTGGGCAAGGAAACTTCCTTGCATGGACAACACTCAGAAATGGAAACGTCTCATGCGGATCTATGAGCACAAGTCGTGTAGGGAAACTTCTTTACATGGACAACTCCCAATAAGGAAAATATCTCTAGCAAAATCTCTTTCCCTATACAAGGACTCTCATACTATAAAATGGAGATAAGGTCGATGAACAAAGATACACTGCAAAAACCAATTTACAGCTTTAAGCCTCTCTTAAGCCTTATCTAATTTAAGCATCGGAGTGCCATCGGCCACCACACGGTGGTCCTTGGCTCACGTGTGTTTCTTGTGCAAATTTAGATAAAAACGAAGCAGGAGAACAAAAATCGACTACATCAATAATGTTGCTTGAAAACATTAAACCCATTCTAGAAAGGAAATATTGATAATATAAATAGGGGTAAATTTGATGTTGGTCCCTTTTACAACTAATAGGGTATTTGGCTTTAGTCCATTTTATAAATTTAATTTGGTCTTGGTCTCTTGCCTCCATTCAGTCAATCATTCTCTTGTGCATGTGTTTCTCGTGCAATGTGAAAAAGGACCTAAAGTATCTTCACTTGAGGAAAGGGGATAGATGTGTACTCCAACGTGAATAACCTTCACTCAAATTAGAGTCATCTTAGTTGTTTTTTTTTAATCACGTTAAAAGCATATGCATAAGATAACAGTTGATTGTGATGGCGAGGAATCAATACCAAGTTAAATTTGTAAAAGGGATTGACCAACATCAAATTTATCATATAAATTGAAGCAACATGTGATACTCAGATTTCCCTTTACTAACATTTTCTTCAATAGGAAAAGTTAAATTGTATTTTAGAAATTATTTTTTGATTTACTAATATGCATTGGTAGCGTTAGTTTCGACAAATCCATTTATGGAGTGACCATGAATTTTTTATATGTTTTAAGGGCGATTTTGACTTGTGTCCTCAATAGTAATAGCCAATTAGAGATGCCTCCCTATTTAATTACAAATTAGACGTGCCTCCCACTCACAGTGTCCATTAGTCAACATCAAGAGTACTAAGTGTAAATCGTGATTAAATTGGGAGACGTCTCTAATTGGGGAGGCAATTCAAAATTGCCCTTGTTTTAATCTGCACATGGCTTTATCAAGAATATTGTATGGAGTACTAGGGGATTCCTCGTGCCGTTGGCACTACCACACGGCGCCCCTTATTGAGCAACAATCAAAAAACAACCCCCCCCCCCCAAAAAAAAAAAAAAAAAACCTTAATCACACAATACCCTAATCAAATGAAACCCAAGTAATCTGTAAGGAAATTTTTACACATCTCATTTTGGGAATTATGAATTGAATGATTAATCTCCACATTCACCACAAATCATACTGCAAAACAATCAGTGAAAGATTGGTTTCTCCTTCCCTTCACTCTTCTCATTTCCTAAAGTTTTTTTTTTTTTTCTTCTTGTGAATGCTTAAACTTGCAACCCATCAACGGTATTTTATTGAGGATATATGACCCTATTGCCATATCAAGGCCTTAATTTCAGTGCATATCTCTCTCTGTGTCTTCTTCTTGTCCTTGAAAGTTCTTGAGTTTCTCTCCTTCCAGAATACCCAAAATTCTGTGAATATTACTCTCTTCCAAGGTGGCCACCTGCTATGAGAGCTTCCATTTCTATGCCAATTCGTGACCACATTCTCTAGAGAAGTCACAACTGAAGAAGAGGTGGTCAACAATCTCTTCTTCCTTTTCACATAAGCTGCAACGGTTGGGGATCTTCCTGCCTCTTATAGTAAGGTTATCCACTGTTTGGAGTTTACCTTACCCAATCATCCAAAGGAAGTTAATTCTAGGTGTAAGTTGCTTGACCCATAAGGAATGGTGACCAAAAGAGGAGGGGTTGCATTTTCAAACCACCTAAAACGAAAATTTAATGCATTATAGCTTCAAGACAAGAGATTAATAGAACCATACTATCCAAAGAATTGAAAGATTGATTCATATCAATCTTTCAAGCCACCTACATACACAGACCTTATGCCCAAAGATTTATAAATATCAAGACTTCAATACATTGAAAGAAAAAAAAAAAACCTGATATGATTTTCTCATGAGGTTTACAAACACAACTGAAACTCCCTAAATAAACAATTCAAACATAATTGAAACTCCCTAACCATATAATTCCAGGAGGTTTATCAACAACACAATTGAAACTTTAATTTTTTAGAAGCCCTACAATCAATTGAAACTGACCCGTTGAAGCCCTGACCCATGGAGTAGAGAGACTAAGCGAGAGTGATGAAGCCCGACAAAGAGTGAATAATTTTAAACCACAATAGATGTGGGAGAGACTGAAACCAAGCTTTTTGCTTGCGTGTGAGAAAGACTGAGAAACCTTTAACCCTTGCGTGGGTGCAAGAGACAGAGATAGGCGAAGAATGATTAATCCCTAACCTTTTGAATTGACAGGGAGGTCCTTTGAGCAGACCGAGAGAGAGCTCTCTTGCGGGAGAAGTCCCTTGGCTTGAAATCAAGACAGGGAGAGCGTGAAAGTGATGAAAAGAAAAAAAAAACCACTTGATTGTTTGTATTCCGCACCGTTGGATTAGATTGTGTATGACCATTAGATCAGAGTTTCTTTGGCATTAGACAAACTTATACTTGGTGTTAACATCTCTCTTATCTTGTTCTCTTAGCCCTTAGGATCAGCAAAACACCATTGTGTTTTATTATATAGACGGGGCATTTAATTTTTTTTTTTAATTTTAGTTTATTGTCATCATCACATTTTCTATTTGTTTATATACATCATATTTGTTACATTAATAGTATCGTTCAAACAACTTTCCTGTCCAAATAGTAAGTTTGAAGTTGTTAAACTGATACATATTATCGGGGTGTACAGTAAACATTCTTAAAAAATGAATCTATATAATGTGTTGTATTATTCTTTTGAAGGCATCATATGGATGTAGGTCATTACAAGATAATTCCTTATTTCCAACAGATACAGGCATGACTATTGTGACATGTTTGCAATTTGATAGACCCAGGTTTCTGTTTAGCTCAGGGATGTAATGATATTTATTTTTGGGTTTCTTTCATACGACAATGCAGCATTACCTCCTATAAGGAATATGAACAACCAGGCGAGCTGGAATTCTGGACGTGGTCGCTGGCAGTCTGGATTTCAAAATGGTAGAGGTCTCCTTCCTCGACCAGGAGGACCTTATAATCAAAGGCAGAATTATGGTTTTGGCGGTCGATATTCAAATGTGCGTCAAGATGAACGGTTTGTGTCTGAGTTGAAGTTTTCAAAGAGTGAAGAAACTTTATCTAGGAAAAGCATTGCATTTCAGGAGGTAATTTAACCGTTTTTATATGGATATCATAGGTGACTGATTGGTACTTTAAGATGATTTGCATATGGCACAAGAGTTCATATATGTGACATATTAGATTCCAGGGTTTCCTGGATTTTTGGAAAGATAGTTCTGTTAATTATTGGCCTTTCATTTGAATTATGTCGATATCTATTGGAGTGGGATCCAAAATTTGTAGAGGTTAGGTCATTTATCAACATGATCGATTCTTTTGGTAATTCAATTGATAAGACATTCTCCTTTGCACACTGCAGGGTTTTGACCACAATGCTATCCTCCTTTCACCATGACTGTTAGTAATTCCCGCAAACCCTTTAGAATGGAATCCATGTGGTTCGACAATGCAGAATTCTCAAATTTTGTGCGAACACTCGGATGAAGCTAACAGTGAAGGGTCACTTGGGGTATGTGTTATGGAAGAAGATGAAAGTTTTGAAGCCTTTCTATAAGACCTTGATCTTGGAAAATTAGACACGCTCATTCGGAACTTTTGAGAACAAACTCAAGGAGTTAGATACGGCAGAAGAGGAGCGTGATTTGGGTGATGCTTTGAAGAGGGACCTTGACCAGCTTTCGTAAAAGGAGCTCCTAGCTGGAAGGGAAAACAGATAGGAAATTAACTAAAAATGTGGATTTTCGAACCAACTACTTCTGCAACCTCGCAAACCAGTGCTGTATTGGCAACGCAATTGACTATATCCATAAGAGATGTTCCTTTCTCACAGATAAGAAAAACATTTCTGAACACATTATTGCCTTTTTCAAATACCTTTTCATGGAGCCAGAGGTATGGAGACCAAACCTGGATGGCTGTCTTAACTCCGTCGGCATCGATCAAGCCATGGATATAGATGAAGCGGAAGTGCTTCGAGCCATTGACTCCCTAACCTTGGATATCTCGACTAGTATCTGTGGTTTCCCATTATAGTTTTTCAAGCACTGTTGGAACACATCTAGGGGGGGATTTGATGAAGGTAGTCAATGATGACTTGAGCAAAAAATTATTTCTTGACTGGAGACTGAATTCAACATTGATTTCGCTGATTCCTAAAGTCAAGGGGGATACAGATACTAAGATTGAAGAGTTAATGCCAATTCGCCTTATCTCTTCAGTGGAAAAAATCAGAGTAGCTATTAGGCTGAGTAAGGTCATGCATCAGTTATTCTTGCCCTTTCAATTGACTGTTGTCCTAACAGAGAACTCAGCATTGGCCCCCTAATGACCAAGGAACTTATTCAGTCGAGATTAGTGAATTAGAAAAAAGTATTGCTTTGATTTTTCTAAGGCCTTTGATATTACATCTTTCTCATTGAGCATGTCTAGCAGATAATGGGTTTTGGTGTGAAATTTGGAAATTGGGTTCAAACATCATCTAAACAGCCACCTTCTATTTCAACCTCAACGGTTTCTTCAAAGCAACAAGGGTTATAAGGCAAGGTGACCAGCTCTATACGATGTTTTATTTATTTATTTCTAAACTCTGGTAGGATGGCTAACTAGAATGGCCATTCGAGCAGCAGACACGGACTGATTAGTGGTTTCAGAGTTAGTCATAGTGGCGTGTTCCCAATCCTGCAATACGCGAATGTTGCCATATTCTTTTTGGATGTAGACAAGGAGCAAATTAGTAACCTGAAATTGATTCTCATCTGGTTTAAAGTTGTTTGAGGTTTGGGGTCAATTATAAATTTTTTTTATCAGCAAAAACAAGTGTATAATTTGTATTGAAAAACTAGGAGCTAGTGAAGAAAACACTAGACCTAGACAAAAATTACATCATTAGCATCTATTCCAATCAAATGTACAAGAGGGATCTTCTCTTAATATACCGTAAGTTCAACCCCACCCGCAAGTTGATTTTCATCTCTATCCATAGAGTGTACATCTTTTTTGCAATCTTTGAAAATTCTGTTGGTCTTTTCTCTCCATAACATCCAAAGAAAGTCATGAAGAGTTCTCTCCCAGATCCATTTTTCCTCCAAAGAAAGATTAAGGCTAGTAGTGTTGGCTGAGTTCCACAATTCCACCCACTCAATGAAGGAGACAGTGGAGGGGATATGGATCTGAAAATCAGTATACATTTCCTCCAAATTTGTTTAGAGAATTCACAACTCCAAAACAAGTGATCAATAGATTCTTGAGCTGTCCCACAAGACAATTTGGGATCAAACAACCTTTTTTTATTGAGGTTATCAACATGGGTCTTCTGCATGGGCATAAGTATAAAAGGCTCTCAGTGTTTGTGATCCAATTATTGAGAGACTTCAATCTGACCTGCCGTCTGGAAAGGGATATATCTTTTGAAAGAAGGGCACCCCACTCTTATCGAAAGTGCCATGGGCAACATGCTCACATTCATGATCTCTCTTATCACAATCTCCATCTTGGTGGCAAATAGCATGGATAGGATCTGCAGGAACTTCCCCTGGGACACCTCCTTTATAGGGCACAAGTGCCATTTGATCAATTGGGGCACAGTCTGCATTCCTAAACAAAAGGACTTGCGACTTGCCGACTTGGTATCTGTAGAATAAAAAAGACGAACAGAGCTCTCTTAGCCAATTGACTTTGGTGATTTGGAACTGAGCAACAAGTCTTGGGGAGTGAGGTCATCAAGGAGAAATATGGCTTAGAAGGGTATGTTGGTACACTAAAAGTTTCAAAACACGGCTGCTCTCTGTGGAGAAGCATCATGACTTTTAAGCATGCCTTTCACTTCCAAATCTCCTATCAAGTGGGAAATGGATCCAGAACCAACATCTGGATATCCTTTCAACCTCTCTGTGCATGGGTATTGACTCTACAGTCTACATCCCAGAATTAAGCAGGGACCCATTTTAGACTTCAGGAGCTTCGAAGGTAATAACATAAGATGGGATTTGGCACGTAGGCGAGGCCTAAAAGATCGGAAATGGGAGAAGTAATTCTCATCAACTTTTTAGTGCCCATTGTTATTGAAGAAGAGGAAGATAAGTGGATATGGGATCATAAACCCAACTCTTTCGAAAAATTCAGCACAGATAGCTTACCCCCCCACCCCCAGCCCAAAAAATAAAATAAAAATTGCAGATCAACTCCAATTTCTCTTTCTCTGAAGACATCTTTTGGAGAAAGCAGATTCAAATGTAAAAGTTCATGGTTTGGACCCTGACCCATGATAAAATCCTAATCTTGGATAATCTTGGTCTTGCCAAACAGGGTTTAATCATTATCAACAGGTGCTTCCTATATGAAATAAAAGCTGAGTCGATCGAGCATACCTTCCTGCAGTATTCTTTCTTTTCGTACCTTCCCTCGAATCAATTTCTCAATTTTTTGAGAGCTTTTCTTGAAATGTATATTGTCTTGTTCATAAAAATCTCTGGAGGTGGGGAATAAAAGTTCCATGTTTTGGACCCTGACCCATGATAAAATCCTAATCTTGGATAATCTTGATCTTGCCAAACGGGGTTTAATCATTATCAACAGGTGCTTCCTATATGAAATAAAAGCTGAGTCGATCGAGCATACCTTCCTGCAGTATTCTTTCTTTTCGTACCTTCCCTCGAATCAATTTCTCAATTTTTTGAGAGCTTTCCTTGAAATGTATATTGTCTTGTTCATAAAAATCTCTGGAGGTGGGGAATGAAAATGGATAGAACAGGTTACTGAATCGACATCTGCATCAGTGGGCTAGTGACTGGAACAATCATATCTATAGGGGAAAGAAGTTGGCGAATAACATTCTGTTGTAGATGCGTAAGATAATGTCTATCCAATGGATTAGTGTGGCACACGACTCCTAACAAGCCTTTACCAGAACTCCTCTCCTGGGATTCTCTAATTTTAGGCACTTTTTATTTATTTGTTTTTGTTTTTATTTTTATTTTATATTATTTCTCTTTGCTTCCTTCGTTGTTTTTCTTTCTTCCCGTTTCTGAGCTTTTTCGCCCAGTTGTTTATTTTGGTTGTCTACGTTTCTAAAGAAAGTGTTTTATTCAAAATAAATAAAATCAAGAAATTGATAAAACATCCGTATAAACAGCTGAAGAAATTGCTAAAGCTTCCTTGTACACAATCCAATACAGGTTGCTTTCGTGAACAGTCTTATTATATCGGTTGCTTTTGTGATCAATCTTATTTTCCTTTTTATTGAACTTTTCTAATACCCTTTCAATATGCATTTCGATTCAATAGCCTTGTGAAGTTGCTTGCTACAGTCGCATTGAAGGTGGGGATGTTTCCTTTGATGACTGCAGCTTGGTAAGCTCTGGCTCTCCACCATTCATGTCTTTTTATTTCATTTAATTTACACACTTTTTTTGACCTTATTAGAGACTGTTTAAGCGCCTTATTTCTGAGGATGTTGGGGCTGATTTAAATGAAGGCTTTGAAACATTTATTGAGAAACAAGGTATCCTTTGGTTTAAGGAATTAGGATAAGTGGTCGGTTACTGGATAGTGCCTTTAGTTTGAAGTTCATGTTTGAGGGATGATTTATGCAGGCGCTTCTTTGTTTAATTTTTATATCAGATTTGGGATCTCAGGGGTTTGGGGATCTTCTTGGTTCCATAAGAAACAAAAACATCCCACTTCAAAACATCCATTTCGTGGTAAGGTATTTCACTTATTTTTCTGCACATACTTGAGAGTTAAGACAAATATTTGTTTGAAAATAATGAACTTCAATTACTTTTGCAGACATTTCGTAATAACCTTAATAAGGTAATCCCTCTTACACACTCTTCTAATAGATGTAACTTTATGCTGTTAGAGAGGTTATTTATTTATTTAAATAAGATGAATTACTGTCTTGGGTGGTAAAAGTGTTGAATAACTTTTCTTGGAGTTTGTCTCTTTAGATATTAGCTACTGCTTACATCAGGCATGAGCCATGGGAAATGGGGGTGCATAAGAGGAATGGCGTCATCTATCTTGATGTGCACAAACTTCCAGAAAAGCCACAAAGTGAACTAGATCGTAGAAGGTACTGTCAGACTTCTGTTAGCTGTTTATCTGTGAATAAAAAAAACACAACAAAAAGTTGAAGTTTAGACTTTTTAGCTGTTTTGCTTTTGGAGGAATAACCAGATCAATTACACAGTTGCAACTATTAGAGCATCTTTAGTTGAGGTGTTAAGACTTGTTTAAAACGTAGGATGCTAGAAAACATCCTCAATGTGGTGGTGTAAAAAAGGTTGCAAAAGTACATCACGGATTGATTCATTGATTAATAATACAATTATTGCAATAATGGTAATGATAATTGTTACCATGAACATTGCCACTTCCTTTTTTTTACTAACTTCGGCCTTAGAGTATACTCGGGCTGATCTAATTTGGATGTGTATTTGGATTATGGTCAGTTACATTTTGGTACCCGATGGTACCCAAAGAAATTCAAAGGCTAGACTTGTACGCATTTTATGTACCAGAAAGACCTACCCTCCTTTTCGAATATACAAAAACACCCTTACTTAAAGTGCATGTGAAAGTTATCTGCGCTAGGGTCCTCTTCAAGGGTTCCTGTTTTTTCTCTGTCTCCGTCTCCAACTTCCTTCCTCTCTCTCCGAACAATAGCAAATGGCTTTTGGATTTTTGGTAAGTATAAGTTAATATATTTTGAAACAATTTTTATTTCATAACAGACATGTTGTAGCTACCTACTATGTTCATGAAGGTGGGCACCAATGGTAAAACATTCAAATACAATGGGTAACAACAAGAAAAGCTTTTTGAATGCTTCGAGTTTCGCCATTCAAAATATCCGACACCGACTTCCCCTCTTCATCTTCATGAGGACGGCAGATCTAGCTTCGTATCAAAGCTTTTTCACTTGGTTCCATTATCGTGGAGCTTCATTTGCGGACCTTCTGCGCCACAAACTATTTTACAACTTTGATTTGGTGTTAAAGTAAAAAACTAGTTTAGGGCTTCGATTTGGTGTTAAAGGGTCGTTCGATGATGCTGAGTGAGATCTATTCATCTCAACCAAACGATCGACCTCGAGATCATATGCGATTTGATTCATAGCGCAGAAAGACACGTGCGAGATAGGGCATTTTTGTTTTCCAATTTGAGGGGGAAGGATCCGTCCAGTCAACATTCTTGACCTAACAATCAAGACATAAAATGAGTACTAGACTGGCATTTGAATTTTTTGTAGTGCCATCGGGTACGTTAAAAACTTTTGTGGGTAGCAAAAGGTAAATAACCCTTTATGTTAAAATCTCTGATGTATATAGTGCTGATATGGAGGTGTATTTCGTTTCAAATCTATAAATTACAATGACACCGACGTGGAAGTTTTTTCTACACTTAGAAATATTCGACAATAGAAATATAGTTGTATGGACAATGGTTGGAGATAAAATAGTAAACATACTAGTTCTGCAGACCATTTTCTATACTTAGCACACGTTTAGTCAATGACCTCTCTTTACACAATCTGATTAGCCTTAAGATTTTTGTTTTGTTTAGATGCTATTGGGGTTATTGCTTTGAGAATCTTGCCACTGAAGATTCTGCAAGAGCCCATGGGGAGGGGATACATCATGTTGACGCGAATGTTGAGTTCTGTTCTGTTATTAAAACAAAATTAGGAGCACATCGTATTATTATGGGTGCTGAAATGGATTGCTGTGACTCTACTAATGATGGGAGAAGATTCTATGTGGAGCTGAAGACCAGTCGTGAGGTTGTATCTCCTGTTCTATGTTGTACTGTGTGAAAGTGTTTTATTTCTTTCATCCTCTAATATTTAGGTGCTAGTTTCTAAAAAATTTCAGTAGTTATTATATTTAACATTTTTACTCATTGCAGTTGGATTACCACACTGAGGAAAGATTTGAAAGAGAGAAGCTTCTCAAATTTTGGGTATTTTTTCATGTACTGTTTTAAGTTATCCATGCAGTATCTTTGATCATATAACACTTAAATGATTTTGTTTTAGTATTTGTCTTTTACATGTTATCAGTATCTGTGCATGTTAAATGAAGACGACTGACATAGAAGTTGTTTGCGATCCCGTCTTCGAATCATGGCCTTTGTTCACAAGTTAAACATTTTAGATTCTAAAACTTATGTTCACAAGTTAAAACATTTTAGATTCTAAAACTTACTGTATATGTGTCCTATTTCTTAAGATTTTCATATTACCGTGTCTGTGTCATGTTTGACACTTCACGCTATCCATATCCACGCTATCCACACTCATCAAATTGTGAAAGGACTGACTTAGGTTAGTTTCTGATCTAGCACCAGGTGTCCAACACTTGTCACTACACGTGAATACGTCCATTGGTTCACCTATCTCCGGTTTGGAAACATTATCTTAATTATTTTTTTTTTGGATTCCTAATTTAGATGGATAATAATGACACAACTATCTTTCGGATTTCAGTAACCGTTCCTTTTGGAAAACAATTAAGAAAGCCTCGTGGTAAACCTTCAACCTAACAATAACATTATCTGTGAAAGCATGAGAAATATACTACTACAGTAGTAAAGGTTGTACACTATATTTCAAGTATTAGTAAAGTTTATCAATGCCCACACTATAGTTCAAGTAGGTTCAAGGAGGTGATGACATTGCTCGCATTCATGGTCTTGGTGAGGTAACATTAGGAAAGTAAGTAGGTTTCGAAGAGAAGGAGAAAGTGATTCGTCCTATTCTCATACATAACCATAAGACAAAACAACTCCAAAGCGAGGTCTTTATCTGGTCGATGAGATTGCACACATCAACTAACTTTGCTAATGGTCAACAATAAGATTTCGGAGAAGAGTGAGAAGTGGGGTTGATGCCAGGAATCACGTTTTGTTTCTCCTTAAATACTCCAAAGAGAAGCTTATTTTGGTATATAGTTTATTTTAAGGTTTAGATCAAGAAGTGAAGCTTGTTTGCATTCCACGACCATAATTCTTATTGGCGTGTGGTTGCTTGATTGTTCAATCTAACTTTGCTTTCACCTTTGATTTTGATAGGAAATTTCAGCGGAATAATAAAAACAAATAACACAAAAATTTTCACTACCTAGGGGTCGTATGCAAAACCCTAGTAATGGCAACTAGTTTCCTAAATAAAATAGAAATGCTAACTAAACTTGCTCAAATAGTAATGGCAACTAGTTTCCTAAAATAGTAATGGAAACTAGTTTACTTAAATAGTAATGGCAAAACCCTAGTAATGGCAACTAGTTTCCTAGGTTTGATTAATTTATAATCGACCTAAGTTTGCTAAACAAGCAGCTAGTTTCCTAAACAAAATAGAAATGTTAAATCCCAATTGAATTGAAATCTTTAATTCTAATTGCAAAAGCAAAAGCCCTGATTCTATGTTGTTGGGTCCAGCCCATGTATACACGAATATTCTAATATTTTCCTATATTCCTATATCCACCAAATTTACATTAGTTTCTTCGTTTGGATCTCCAGAGGCCTTTGTGGTACTATTGATAATCGTGTTGATTACTGAGTTCCATTATAACAGCGAGCATGCGATTTTAAAGCAATGGGTAGTTTTAGGGGTGGGCATCCCATCCCGCGATCCCGAACCCGTTCCGAATTTTTTGGGTCCTTTTGGGATTGATCAAACTCATCCCGATTTATAGTGGGATGGGATCGGGATGAAGATTTTCAATCTTGCCTATCCTATCCCGTTCCGAATTCATTTATTTAATAATAATTATTATTAATTTTAATTAAAATACTCTTTTAAATTAAAGTTTAGGATGTGTTGAAATTAAATCAATGTAAGATGAAATTCTATATGAAATCTAAATGAATTGAATCATTAATTCTAAATGAAATTTAATATTTATTTGTCTTCCAATTTTTTTTAATATTTATTTATTTAACATCTATTATTATTTATGATGGAAGTTATATGTATATAAATTTGACATTATTGGTGTGTGAGTAATGTGAGATAAAACTCTTTTTGTAATTTTTTATTTGAGGACTATTTAGTACGTGCTTATCCCGTCCCATTCCGTCTCGTCCCGTCCACCCTCTTTCTTAAATTATCTCAATTAGATGTGTGATTGTTCGTGCCATTGTGGGATAAATCTTTTGACTGTATTTTTATTCTAGCTATCAACGATTTTGAACTTTGATCTTCTCTTCGTATTAGATGCCTTTTTTGGGTTTGAAATTCTATTGTTCAGCAGAATACAATTATGTTAATGGAAACTTTTACCATGTGCTGATTTGATATAATGTTTCTTTTCCAGATCCAGTCATTTTTAGCAGGCGTTCCTTACATTGTTGTTGGATATAGGTAACTCTGTTTTCTGCATCTATTCTACTTTGATCATGGTTCGTTAGTAATGAAACTGTTCATAGGTTAATCAATATAAGGAATAAAAATAGACTATATTTGGTTTTAATTGGTGTTCCATCTCTAAGTACATTGTGTACTCCATGTTTACATTAATAGAAATTGATAGCTTATGGGCCATCTCATATTAGCTTCCCTCAATGTCTTTGAGAAGGGGTTTTCCAACCCAAAACATCTTCCATAGTAGCAAGCATAATCCACTGCAAAACCAAAGAGGCTAATAAAGTACATCCAAACTCCACTACTCCATCCGCAAGGACTAAGAAGAAGAAACAAATTCTCCGGTTCGATAATGCACAAACAACAACCCACGTCAATGTCTATACCCTTGTGCCCGCTCTGTTTTAGAGGGTATCCTATTCCACAACCCAATCCACATAAAAAAGCAAATTTACGGACTCCTTTTTCTCCAACTTCATTGGAAAGTTAACCTCGACTTCATTGGGCAAGTGATCCATGGTCAATCTAGAAAAATATATTTTTTCCTCGTGACCCTTCACACACATTTGTCCTCTCCATCTCCTAACCACACCACACTCAAAACATTGGACAATACCATAAACTCATTCACTTCTTCCATTGGCAGCATTCATTATCAGATGAAAGTCCTACGACTCCATCACTATTGCCCTATTTTCATTACACAACACAACCATCCTTGGAAATTTATGCCTGACAGCTCCATCTCCGGGCATCTTCCCAAAAACTTTTCTTGTCGCCTCTCCCTAACACCATCTTGACACCATTGAGCATATCCTCCCTAAATTGATTTCCATGTGCTTGTGCCATAAGAGTTGACCGGATGCCTTGTTAGCCACAAAAACCCACTGAATCATACTTGACTTTGACCACTTCTTTCCACAATCGATTCCTTTCTGTATCGTAAAGCCACAACCATTTGCATAGCAGTGCTTTGTCATAAGCTCTAACCACCGAGAGACTACCTACCTCCTAAAGCATACAAACCAATTCCCAATTTAAGGCTTGAAACCCCTTATCCACTTAAACCCCACATCATTGAAAATTCTCAATCATCTCATCAATCTGACGTGATACTGATGTAGGCATGCAACATATTCATTAGTACCCCCTTTTGAAAGAAGTTTCACCTTCCATGGTGCAAGTCTCTTACCCTTAACTTCTATCACTCGGTCAACTGTATTCAATTTTTAGCGCCTCGTGGGAGACCCAAATAAATAGCTAGTAGTGGTAAGTGCTTTGTTTGGCACCCCAAAATCTTGACTCCCATGTTACTTTTAGCACCCTCCCCTTCACCATACACCATGTTTTTTGGAAAATCAATCGTAAGACCAGAACATGCTTGAAACATTAGCAAGGAAACATCACACTTTCAAGAGCAGAAAAGCCTAGTAACGAGAAAGTAGAATCGACTGATGTAAGCTGCGAGCATAGCCTAGCTAATGATAATTATGTTCTCACCTACACATGACGCGATCCCTAGGAGAGCTTGCACTGGGTGGCAAATTAGTGAAGGTGATGTGGATTGTAAACATAGCAGTGCTATCGAAAAACCAATGCAAATTATCAAATTGGATAGTGGAGGACCTAATTAAGAAGTTGTTAAAAGTTTGAACCATGAGAACAAAATAATAATAATAATAATAATAAATCAATCGGTGATAGCCCTGAAATTGAAGAGTTAGAGCTCCTAGAAGCGGCACGAGAAACTATAGCTCATGTAGTTAAATCGAAAAGCGGTCGCAGCGCGGTACAAGACCAAATTACGGTTAAGTGGGATTAATCGGATTTAATCAGTCAATTTTTTAAAAGCATATATTTTAAAAATTTAATCAGTCATAGATTACAAAAATAAATAATTAATCAAAATGGTGTAAATTTGTAATTATATAACTTTATTAATTAATCATAGTCATATATTACTTTACTAATTAATCAAATGAATTTAGTTTTGCAGGTTGCAACACTTAATATCACTACAAACAACTTAACTTTCCAACATAGTGATAAATCAGCGAGCCAGCTGGGCTGATTAATCGGTGACTCGCCGATTAATCGTGACCGTTAAACCCCAACCAATTTCACCCAGTTCGGTTCAGTCAAACCCCGAATTGCGATTAATCGACAATTTTTTGCCGCATTAATAGCTTAGGCTATAGCATAACACGAGAATGATGTCCTCGAAAATCACATGAAACCGAAAATCGAACTGACTGCCTACATTAAACATATTATATTCTTTTATATAAGATATATTTTTTTATTATATATTTGATAGGTTCGGTTTTGTTGGCTAAAATCACATGAAACCGAAAATCGAACTGAACCTAAACTGAATTGATCGGTTTGGTTTTGATCGGTTCAGTCGATTTAATTGGTTTAGTCGATTTTTTGTTCAACCCTAGACTGGAAAGTCGTGTATGGTGGTGGTTGAAGGTGGGAGGGAGGGAGGAGCGAGCAAGAGAGAGAGAGAGTTGTTATTTTCTTTTAATCCGCATTTGATCCTTTGGCATTTTGATGACATGTCAATTAGCCACGTGTTGTGCAAAAGCCAATTTAACACAAGATCGTCAACTGATGGAAACGGACTATGACCTAAATAATGTGATCGCTTGGGACCAAAGTGAGAAGTGGCATATCAATGTGACACCAACCTCTAAAATTCCCTTCAAAATTTATCCTATTAAACTCAATTTCTCATGAAGGTGGTTTCCTTAAGGTTTCTCTGTCTATCGAAAATTTGTGTTTCTTTCATTGAGATAACCATCATCTTTCTGTCACCCTTCATATTCTGGAAACACCGCCTGTTTTGCTCAAGCTATATACACAAATGTCAAACTAGGCGAATCTCCAACTAGTTTTCTCAATTGATGAACACAATTGCACCTTGAATATGACATCTAAGACATACATTGTCAAAATTCACATTTGAGTATGCGAAAGCTCCTGGCAAATATGATAAACCAGAAGGGACATGCGGTAGAAGATATGATTAAATTATTTAATTTTCACATAACAGTAATTAGCGAAAATAGAGGGCATTCACTGAAATGTGGGAATATATATACTTTAGAGAGCTACATACCTTTGATCTTATTCCAATCATGAATGATAACTTCATTAGAAAGCAGAGAGGGAGTCAGGTCATGGGGCATTAGCATACATTCTCAAGGATATTACTATTCTTGAATTGTTGTTGGTTGCCCTGGGAAATCTGAATATGATTGGATGAACATTTGATTGTTTCATGTTTTCAGGTCATATGCTGTGGTCACAATTGAGGGTTGTTGTTCGATGTTGGTTACTTTCTTGATGTATACCCTGTATGTAGCTGACGATATCTTTATCCACTCTCTTTTCCCCTTGAATGCAGGGATGATCATGGCCGACTAGTTCGTACTGAGAGGCTAAGAACCAAAGATGTAACTCACAGAGTTAAGATGAAGAACTATTGGCAGGTATGATTCATCTAATTTGATGTGTGTACACCAATTTATCTTCTCTTTTTGACACGTAATTGGACACTGCACTTATATGAAGGTTTTTACATATCTTTCAAAGGTATGAGTTCTCTATAAATTAAATGTCACGTATGGAAAGATGGGAATATGCAAAGTCTTGGTTGGTGTCCTGTATATTTCCACCCCATCAAATCTACTTCACATTGCAAGACACATTTGCCATGCATGTCGAAGGTCATACTAAGTGCAATCGCACACAAATACTTTTACTGCCCAACACCGAGGATTTTATAATTTTTGTCATGCAACCCTATCTTTTTATCAGGCAACAAGTTTGTTCCATAATGCTTCTGTAAGGAGAAAATTTGATATCCTTGCCTGGTAGTGTGTGCATTTGAAGAACCACATTTTCTGCCCATCAATACAAGTTACTCCCACAACATACTCCATTTTTTCCAACATTTGATTTCCATACATGCGGTGCCACTGGTGCTTTTCTGAAAAATAGTGCTTTGTAAATGAGAAATTTCTTATCAAGAGTCCACAAGACCTTGTTTGGGTTGCGCGGAAATGTTTCAATTGGTTTTGGTGGGAACATACAAACAATAAACCTTGGCGTTTTGATTTTATGTAATTGGCAGGGTGGAGTGTGCTTGGCGTTTGCTGATGAGGTGTTGTGCTGGCTCTATGGGACTGTGAAAGAGAGTGAGTTTCGCTCCTCTTTAAGTTACATATATTTTTGTACAGTCTTTTCGGGAAGGATGATAATATGTATTTGTGAGTTATGCTTCCAGATGAAGACTATATCTTGCAGCTTGCTCCACCTTTCAACCGTTTAGAGCTTCTTCAAGCACAGTCTTGCCCTGATGCGATTACTAGCCATGTACAACAACTGAGCCAATGAACACAAAGTTTTGACATACATTCCAGTCTATAACGATGCATGGTACAGACAACGAAGTTATACATGAAGACTTGTTAACTTTTGTTGTATATTTTAGATAAAGCTCCCCCCATGCCTCTCCCCGCGTCTGTTAACAAATGGTTGTAGATCGTAGAGGGCGATAGGTCAGTTGTTCCTTTTACTTTTTCATTCATTGAAATGGTCAGGGATTCTAGAGGGCGAAAACCCCTACATTTCAAGCGGTGATCAGTCGACTATTATTTTGTGTTTTGCAATTGGGGGATGATGGCGAAAACATGGATAGAATATAATGTTTATTTCATAATTTTTATATTAGAATCAATTAGTTTTATTTACGTGTTTTGTTTTTTTAGTAAAGGTGAATGCTTTGGTAATTGGTTTAGATACATCAGGATCTAGATCAGGGCGAAGTGAAAGTAAATCTTCATGCAAAGTGGAGGCCATGGATCGGAGCCAAAGCAAGTATATATTAGATGGAGGTGATGACGACATTAAGTGGTAACAATATTATAGCCTTTGGGCCTGGTCAGTCATGGATTAATAAATAAATAAAAAAGGTCAATGACCTAATTATTAAAAAAAATAAGGAAAGTTAATGGCAATCTTAGTATTGGATATTCATTATGAGACATAGTACTCAAGGTTTATTGATTTTTTTTCTTGGTTTTTTAAACCCGTTTGTAACAAAAAAGCAATTTTTAAAATTTTCAAATATAGCTTTTTCACAAAATTCTGACTTCGAAAAATGTAGTGATAAGAATCAAACCCAAAGTGGTTTAATTGTTTTTCTACAAATATTTTGATTATATTTTCAATTGCTTTCATTACTGTGCTCTTTGTATACAATATGCTTACTTGCTTAAAAAATGAAGTAGTGTGTTTCTGCATCTTATTGCTCGGCCTCGAGACAGGCAGTGAACTATGAGAACTTTTCTGTCTATTATAGCTCAAATGTGCATTAGAGACATGCCAAAATAATCAACCAAATTCTTGATTCCAAAATGTATAATCCTAAAGATAAATACCTTCGTACACCACTTCTCTTTTTTAAGAAGAAAGCCATCGACTTTCAAACACCACTTCTCATTTTCAAGAAGAAAGCCATCGACTTTCAATTCCTGATTGATAAAGTTAACACCAAACTTTCCTCTTGGTAAGCGAATGTGGTGTCCCAAACTGGTAGGACGGTAATGATCAAAGTCGTAATCAACTCAATACTAGTTTTCATCATGCAAACCTTCCTTTTCCCCTGTTCCATTACTACTAAATTTTGGTAAACTCACCCGAAATTTTTAGTGAAATGGGACAGATGATAGTAATGCCAAGTATATCTGCACTTGGGACCGCATTACGCTCCCTAGGGTTTTGGGTGGCCTGAATATTCCTTTAGCTCGTCACAAAAATCTTGCTTTCATGGCAAAAAATATTTGACAGGTTATCACTAAGCCTTTGTATCCGTGTATTATTCAATTCAAAGCCATTTACTTCAGGAACAAAAACATTTTTCACCTCGAAAACTCTGAGTACTGCTTCTTTTGCCTAGAGGGGCAATCTTGTTGTCCTTCCTAAAATGAAACGCCATTTCCTTTGACAAATTAGGTCCGACAATGATGTGGACCTTTGGACTGACTGTTGGGTTAAACCTGGCCTTCTTCTGGCTAACCGCCTCTCATAGCCTCTCCCTTCCAATACCAATGACTTCCGTAATTTCTTTGATCTCTAGAGCATTTTTAAGGGAATCAAACGCAATGGAACTCAACTCTTATTAGATCCATGTCCCTAGCTCGGTGGCAGAGGATATTCTTCACATTGTCATTCGACCCTCTCATTCTCTAGACATCCTCATCTGGAAATTTGATAAAATATGCATTTTTCTGTCAAGAGTGTGGCTAAGGCTTTCGTTTTCGAAGAACTTGAAACCTCCACCTCTTATCCTCACGCTTCTTCGATTCATACGTACATCTTCCGGGAAATTGGAGAATTAAGGCCCTACCAATGCTCTTTTCCTCATCTAGAAAAATTCCCAAAACATTAGTCCTATTATGACCAACTTGACTAGGATTCACGTACCTATTGAGGACTCTTGTATTTTTTGTCATCATCATCAGAAAGACGTCACTCATCTTTTATTTCTCTGTCCTGTGGTCCTCCCGCCTCTGGATCATTTCACTTCTATCGATCAGTTGGGTTACTATCAACATTTGCACACTGCTCCCAATATCTTTAACTTTATGTGGGACATAGCAAAAGCACACCCACAAGTTAAAGAGGAAATGATTTCACAATTTACTGCAGTTATCCACACTATCTGAGACATGATTGTCATTTTCGAAAACTCAAGTTCACCGCGTAGCTGTTCAGCCGAGCTATTCTTTCCACTTGGGCATCTTGCCAAAAACAATGGTTTACAACACTTACCTCCGGGAGGTGGATTGAAAAGACAATCTCCCTCCATAATATCCTTGAAAATGCGATCAAGGAATCTTAGTCCAGCCAATTTCCTCACCAGAATGATTCTGATATTCTGATAAGACCCTCTTCTGACACTAGAGCTTCAAGAGTACACCTTATCCACAGGCAACTCTAGGCTGCTAGAAATCACAGTCTCAATTCCCCCTTTTGGAACCCCTAGCCTTCCCCCTCCTTTATGTTTGCTCCGGATATGATTGTGGTCACTTATGATGCTAGCTTCTTTGCCTCTTCGCAGCAGGGTTCTTTCGGATTTTTTGCAGTGGATGCATCTGGTAGGGTTCTTGCACGCATCGCTAGTGCTATCTCAGGCCGCGTCTTCGATAGTATGATGGTAAAATGTTTTGCAGCAAAGGCCGCACTTTTGCTGATCCAGGCTAAACAATGGAAGTATGGAATTAATTTGAGGGACTCTGAAGTCTTACATTCTATTCTACAGTAGCACCCGGATGATGGATAGACTGATATGCGTTGGATGTGGCGGCCTATTATTAGTAGTATTCAATCACTTCTCTTACTTCATGGGTTTGTAACTTCATTCCTTGTAACCTTAACTTTGAGGCCCACAAGTTAGCTACTATTGTTGGACAACATTATTGTTACTGTATTCAATTAATATTATCGCTTTATGCTTTTAACAAAAAAAAAAGGTTCTCTAGTGGTTTTGTGGTAATAAGAAAAAATGGACAGATAGAGATATCTTGATTATTTGGAAAGATAGGAGTTTGTTGGTGCATTTATTCAAAGTAGAAAAAAGAAAGGAGGGTTTTAGAGAACAACAAATCTCCTAATAAAAAAGTTTGTTTCATTAATCTCCTACCTAAATTTACTACTACAACAAGCCTGCAATTAAGCTCGGTTATCAACTTCTCATGATTTTTGTAACACCGTATGTGGGCGGGCTCTGGAGCTGGTATGCTACCTTGTATGGGCGGTTTCAAATGTTAGTAGGCTATTAGGGGTAATAGTCTCACATCGCCTCGGTGAAGGAATGATATGTGTGAGTTTAAATCCACATGACATAACGTGTTTTAAAGCCGTGTGGGTAGTTAGGTTGGGTCTAGAGCGGACAATATTGTATCATGTGGATCGGGTCGTGACTTGTGATAGAATGATATCAAAGCAGTACCCAGTTGAAAGTGTGCAAATGATGACGTTGGGCCCTAAGGGGGTGGATTGTAAGAACCTATGTGAGTGGGCTCTGAGGCTGGCTGGCTACCTTGTGTGGACGTGCTCAAAGGCTAGCATGCTACTAGGGGTTATAGTCCCACATCGCCTGTGTTAGAGAAGAATATGTTCTATATATGTGCGAGTTTGGATCCACATGACACAATGCGTTTTAAAACTATGTGGGTAGTTAGGATGGGCCTAGATTGGACAATATTGTATCATGTGGATCAGGTCGAGACAATTTTAAACCATGTTTTCAATATAATGATCAAGTTGAATCAAGTCAAGTGTTGACAAATTTTTTGTGGCAGTGATACCAGAAAGTAGGGCTGGGCAAGTACGATAACCGGCCCAAAAGCTAAAAACCGAAAATCGGCCCAAAAAATTCGGGCCCGTGTTTATGAGAACCGAAACCGGACTGAGTCGACCGGATAACCGATTAACAGGTCGGTCTCGGTCCTAAGAGCAAAAAAAATTCCACAGTAAAAAAAAAAATTTTTCATCGTTCATCATAGTACAGAAATTACATCAAAAACTTACAAAAAAAACCATACATCAAATTACAACATCAGATCTGTAATACTTCATTCATCGTCTGTAACCATAAAACAAAATTAAAAATTACTTCATTCATTCATCGAGATCTGATCGAGATGATATCT
Source organism: Berberis thunbergii (assembly GCA_003290165.1). NCBI lineage: Eukaryota > Viridiplantae > Streptophyta > Magnoliopsida > Ranunculales > Berberidaceae > Berberis > Berberis thunbergii. The sequence goes on from QNQO01001920.1 coordinate 42,216, forward strand.
GATCGATCTCTGATCGAGATCTGATCGAGAAGTGATCAAGATCTGATCAGATCAGATCTAGGGAAAGGCGGGGAAGGGAGGGGAAAGGGAGGTGGCTCGGCCTCCGCCTTCGCTGAGAGTAGGGTTGGGAGTAGGCCTCCGCCTTCGCTGAGAGAGGGAGGCGGTCGATCTCGTCCAAAACAATTTTGATCATCATCATCGCATCAGCATCAGCATCAGCATCACCATCGATCATCATCATCCATCGAGCATCAGCATCAGTATCAACATCGATCAGCATCACCATAGAGCATCTCTGATCTGAGATCTGGAAGAAGAAGGAGGAGATCTGATCAGGGAGAAATCTGGAAGAAGAAGGCGGAGCATCTCTGTGTGTGAGAGATCTGGAAGAAGAAGGCGGAGCATCTCTGTGTTTGAGAGATCTTCGACTCTCTCCGTGTGTGAGAGGGAGAGATATTCGATTCTCTCTGTGAGGGGAGAGGAGTGATCTTCGAGTGATCTTCAGAAATGAGAGAAGAAATGTGAGAATGAGAGAAGTTGAGGGAGAATTAGTTAAGTTGAGGGGAGAAGAAAATTAGTTAAGTGAAGGAGTCGGGTCGGGCCGGTTATCCGATGGGCTTCAGAAATGGAAACCGAGGCCCGGACCAGAAACTTCGGGCTGGGCCGGGGCTTTTACAACCGAAAATATTTTAATTAATTAAAACCGATCCGAAGCGACCCGATCAGTCCGGTTATCGGTTCGGTCCAGGTTTTCGGTCCTAAATGCCCACCCCTACCAGAAAGTGGATACAATCTAATCCAAAGGACCAAATATGGGGTGATAATGAAATAAAAGGTATAGAATAGCAGGTTGTCATTTGGTTATGGCAACGACTACCTCGCACCACTATATCCTCTTTCTCACACCACCATTGAATTTTATTTTTTAATTTACTTTCTCACACCACCTATATAAACAAAAACCTCCATTTTTTTCTTCTCTCACCATTCAAATCTACAATTGTTTCTCCCTCCCTCTCCCATTTGAAATCTCTCTCCACACTCAAATCTCTTGCAAATCTCTTCCCTCTCCCTTGAAAACTCTCAAAATCCCCTTAAAGTTGAAGCCCTTAAACCCAAATTCAATAAATATGCATAACTTATAACATAATAGACAAATCCAAACTCAAACCGAAAAAACAAAAAATAGGGTAACTTTCAAACCAATTTAAGCCCTCAATTGAGACTGATTCTCAAGCTCATTAAAACATTAAAGTTGTAGTACTCTGAGTTATCTAATAAACACAACTTGAATTACTTTAAAATGTTTTGAAATGAATACATTATAATCATTTTACTAAAGTCGCACAAATTTGTCCAAAAAATAAAAATGGGATAGTGTTTCTAACTTTCGGCCAACTTATGTGCTCGATTGAGACCGATTCTCAAGTTGATCAAAACACAAAAGTTGTAGTACTCTAAGTTATCTAATAAACAGAACTTAAATCACTTGAAAATGTTTTGAAATACGCAAGTTATGATTGTTTTATATAGGTGGTGTGAGAAAGTAAGTAGGTTGTGTGAGAAAGTAGAATGGTGTAAGAGAGAGGAATTGGTGGTGCGAGATAGTTGTTGCCTTTGGTTATAGAAGTTGGAAGTGTCAATTCTTCATTGCAATGCTAGCTAATCGAAGTCAGGCAACTTTAAAGTGGGTCGTCAACGATATAGTCAGACATCAACCAAAAGTAAACTGATTTCTTCACTGAGGCTGGATGTGTCTTTGTGAAATTGGACAAGTTCATTTTGATAAAGATAGACTAATTTCAAATAAATAAGACATAAAAATGTTTTCTTTAATGATTGAGAGGATGATCTCTTCGAATAGTTCAGCACTTAGAACAAAACATATGCCACATAAAACCCAAAGTTTTTTTTTTTCTTTCAAATCAAGGTATCTGTTTGTTTGAAATTCTTTTCAGTCATCGCGTTCATATGAAAAATACAATTTCAATACTGTGAATTGTGTTGACACATTTTTCTACCATTACCAATTATTCTGTATTGATCTCTTACCAGATAGTATTCTATTACAGCATAGGGACTTAAAACAAGTATGATACAACAGCAAAAGTATAGGATTAACATGAACATTACACAGGTACCCTCTTTCCTGCCATATCAGATTGGCTGGGAAGGGTGACTGCTTGTTGAAATCTCATGCACAACGACCAGAACACGAGTATTAGCGGACTGAGTAAAATTACTACAGCCGGAACAAGGCATAAAAGATATGAGACCCAGCCAAACTTGTCGTAGAGAGCAATTGTTACTGCCAAACTCAAACCCAAACTCCCTGACAAAATGGAAATGTAGGTGAAAGCGCGCTTAGTCCTCATGTTGAGATTGGGATGAATGAGAAGAACCAAAGAAGCAAAAACATAACTAGGAGAGCAAGAATGGATAAGATCATTGAGAATGGATGTGTTCCCAAAGGATATGTGCTACTACTTCCTTGTGTAATGAGGTTTGCTATGAATGAGAGCACTTGCCCAAATACGGCTCCGCTCTGCCATCCATTATATGGTAGTTGTTCATTTCCTCTTCTTCTTCTTCTTCTTCTCCCGCGGTCAGTCCTCACCATTCTTGCCAACTTGATCATTGGAGGTACTGGCACTGGCATCCTCTTTTAGATCTCTCGAGTGTAGATGATAGGTTGCTTTAGTGTGTTTATTTATATACGTTGGAAATACAATTACCCAATTTTTCTTGTGTTTCAAATCAATATTTCAACAGTATACTTTCTTGAGGTTCCATACAGAATGTCCAAAAAGGATGTCCGTCTGAACCACTGGATGGAAACTTTAGAAGAAAATTCCACCTTCTTTGAAACATACCTCCAAAAAAGGATGTCCCAAAGAACCACTTTGATGGGAAAACCCGATTTGGATATCTAAAGAGTACTCTCCAAACACATCGATCCTAAACCTTTAGTAATTGAGATTTGTATGGCAATTTCCACCTTCTTTTGGTCCCACAGGGTGGCGTGGGTTAGTAGGAAAACAAGAAAGTACATGGTGGTATATTTTGAAAATCTATGCAACATTTTAAGGATTGCTTATTAAGATTGTTGTATTATCAAAAAAAAAAAAATTGTTGTATTAAAAGACGACGAATTCTAAATGTCGAGGAAACGGGCGAGGGAAGGGACGTGGCGGGGTGGAGACCGTCCACCCTACTCGGGATGCGTGCACCAAAAATGATGGCACACATCTCTAGCGGGGTGGACGGTCCCCACCCCGCCACGTCCTTCCCCTCGCCCGTTTCCTCGCTGTGTAGACTTACTCTTAAAAGACTCTATTACTCTCAGAATAGATAAATTTTTTTACTTTAATTTTCATGATAACACAAATTCCCTGTGGGAGATGATGGAAATGTACAACACAAAGCCTTTTTATGAATTACAGATATATACTATTATTTTTATTATATGCACCAGCAGCAATAGTGGGTTATGATAATTCCAGCAATAAGGAAAATCCTATTGTTTTTGGAAAATTACCGAGTCTCCAATACATCTGTAAGTTCAGTCTGTAGGATTACTAATTTGGAGAATTAATGAGTCTCCAACACCATCACCATAAGTACCATTTGCTAGCATCAATCTGCAACGCACAAGCAATATTTTGAAGATTAGATAGGCCCATTTCACTTGTGCAATGAACCCTCTGAAATAAGCATCATTCTGAATAACTGCATCACGAATGCGGTAAAACCACACTTGCATTCGAAACGCCTCCTTAAGAAATCACCATTCTAAATATGATTCTGACTAAAGTAGTCAAAAAATCCTTTAGCCACCGCAATATCGGGTCTCCAAACCTTTTTTCTCAAAAGGATATTTAAGTGATTCAAGTACTTCCACAGACAAGGCGTTTGATTGGAACAATAACATGTAATTTTGGTGCATGTAATTTACTACCGGAAGAATAAGCAATGCACCAAAATTACTATCGGAATTTTTTTTTATGTAAACCCCGGGAATTCTAAGGGAGGCATTTTCAAATGTAATTTGAACGCATTGTTTTGCATCTCGAGGGGGTGGAGGGTTGCATCCCTTCCCCTCGCTGGTTTCCTCGCCAATTAGAATTCCCGGCCATCTAGAGTGTCTTTTTTTAGAGTGCTTCTAGGGAGCCTGGGTCTGCTGCCTGGGTTTGCAGCCTGGGTGGTATTTTTACATTTTTGCTCCTGCCTTTTAACCACTCTTTAAATATAAAAACAACAAAGAAAGGGCAAAAGGGTAATTTTGCCCACCCAGGCTGCAAACCCAGGCAGCAGAACCAGGTTCCCTAGAATTATTCCTTTTTTTATGTTGAACGCAGTTTGAGATAAACTTCCTGCTAAAGTAGAACTAATCCATCGATAGAGGCATCAATATTGGCTGTAATCTATCCAAAGAGAGTACATTAGATCTTCTACTTCTTATGCATGGCGAGTGGGTGCACTGGTTGTGGGGTCTGGTATGTTTGGAGATATATTGTCAGAGGCAGGGGAGGTGCGAGATGCTAGCACCTTGGATACAAAATCTGCTAGAAAAAAAAAAAATTCAGATTTTTCATATTTGTGATGTTTTTCACATTTTCTTCTATATATATATTTTGTATTTTTAATGTCAGTAATTTATTCTAATCCCCCTCTTTCACAAGGCAATCTTCAAATCTCCATCACACCAGCTATTATTTTAGCAAGTGTTTCTCATAAGTCATGTTTCTCATAAGTCATGTTCTTCTGTTGGTTTTTCAATGGCAAGGGTTGAACTATGGAATAGGAAAACCAAAACCCAGGTTTCAACTTAAGATGGAAGAGGAAAGATCAATTTTTGTGTATTTGTTGATTTGGAAACCTTGGCATAGTGTTTAAAATATATACATTAACTTCAACTCAAACCCAATACCATACTGATGAGAGTGAGAAATTCGAGCATCGAAAGTAGTAGTCTTTGAAAAAACCAAAACCCAAATTTAATGAAAAAGGGTAGCACTAGATAGCTTCGCATAGCCTTTGCATGAATTACAGATATATACGATTACTTTTACTGTGAGCACCAGCAGCAATAGTGGCACAAATATCTTTGGATGGAAGCAGCAGGTGTCCATTAACATGTCAATGTCCATCATCGAGAATTGATTAAAGATATCAGCTATGATAATTCCTGCAATATTCTTCATTGCAATGCTAGCTAATCGAAGTCAGGCAACTTTTATGTGGATCGTCAACAATATAGTCAGACATCAACCAAAAGTAAACTGTTTTACTGAGGCTGGCTGTGTCTTTGTGAAATTGGACAAGTTCATTTTGATAAAGATAGACTAATAGACAAGTTCATTAGAAAATTGAAGGGACTGACTAGAAATACAATTTCAATACTGTGAATTGTGATGACACATTTTTCTACCATAACCAATTATTCAGTATTGATCTCTTACCAGATAGTATTCTATTACAGCATAGGGACTTAAACAAGTAGATGGAACAACAAAAGTATAGGATTAACATGATCATTACACAGGTACCCTCTGTCCTGCCATATCAGATTGGCTGGGAAGGGTGACTGCTTGTTCAAGTCTCTTGCACAACGACCAGAACATGAGTGTTAGCGGACTGAGTAGAATTATTACAGCCGTAACAAGGCATAAAAGATATGAGACCCAGCCAAACTTGTCGTAGAGAGCAATTGTTACTGCCAAACTCAAACCCAAACTCCCTGACAAAATGGAGATGTAGGTGAAAGCGCGCTTAGTCCTCATGTTGAGATTGGGATGAATGAGAAGAACCAAAGAAGCGAAAAACATAACTAGCAGAGCAAGAATGGATAAGATCATTGAGAATGGATGTGTTCCCAAAGGATATTTGGTACTACTTCCTTGTGTAATGAGGTTTGCTATGAATGAGAGCACTTGCCCAAATACGGCTCCGCTCTGCCATCCATTATATGGTAGTTGTTCATTTCTTCTTCTTCTTCCTCGGCGTTCAGTCCTCACCCTTCTTGGCAAATGGATAATTGGAAGCACTGGCATCGTCTTTTAGATCTCTCAAGTGTAGATGATATGTTGTTCTGTTTTTTTTTACTCTGTTTTCGCTTCGATTTCTTCTCTTCAGGGGTTTATAAAGGGGTTTAGAATTGTTATAAAGGGGTTTATAAATGGGTGTATAAAGGGGTTTATAAAGGGGTTTAAAGGGGTTTAGAATTGTTATAAAGGGGTTTATAAATGGGTGTATAAAGGGGTTTAGAATGGTTTAGATTTGTTATAAAGGGGTTTATAAATGGGTGTATAAAGGGGTTTATAAAGGGGTGTAGAATTGTTATAAAGGGGTTTAGAATTGTTATCTAGGGCGCACTGGGAGTTCACCTGGAATTTCGCCTGAATGGTGCTAGGCACGTGCACCATCCACGCATGCCAAGCACGTGCGATTAAAGGTGAGCAAAAAAAAAAAAAAAAAAAACACAAGAAACCCAAATCTACAGAGAAGAAGTTTTCACTCACCCCACGCTGATTTGAGGTGCAAAGGTCACAAATCCTGCAATCCCACAGACGCAACATCTGAATTCACTCTCAGTAACCCACCATTAACCATAGGATCATTCACCAAAAGCTGCGAATGATTATACCCACCAACCCCAAGTTGCAACTCCTTCGCTTCGAGTTTCTTCACCATGCTCCCCACCTGCTCCAGCTCACTAGTCAGCCTCTAACTTCAGGCATCTCAGTACATACTTTATGGCCAGAGGGACCTTGCTTTTCGCGAGTATGGTCCTCAATGGCGATGTTAAAGGTACTCAGTGGGTCAAAGATTGAGTCCATGAAGCCGATGAGGAAGGAGAATGTAAACTGTCTTGTGAGGTGGCTTAAGGATGCAGCTGAGAAGCATGCTGTTGTGGATGTGAGTGATAGAGTGGGAAGGCTCATGGAAGACATGACATTCATGATGTTAACTGGACGTAAGGAGGATCGGTTGGATTTCAAATCAACAGTTGAAGAGATGATGAATTTGCTTGGAGCTTTTAACATTGCTGATTATATTCCCTTTGTTGGGGCATTTGACATTCAGGTTGGCATGAATCGAATGGTGGAGGAATCAGATTTATTGAAGCTTGAATGCTTGGAGTTAGTGATCAAAGAAAGTATGAGGCTTCACCCCGTAGGACCATTGATGGATTCCCTTTGGCTTCTTTCTTGTGATGGATTCCCTTTGGCTCCTTCGCTTTTTTTTTTTTTGTCCGCTTTAATCACACGTGCCTGGCACGCCTGGATGGGCACGTGCCTAGCACCATCCAGGCAAAATCCCAAGTAAATTCCCAGTGTGTTTTAGAATTGTTGGTTTAGAATTGTTTATAAAGGGGTTTAGAATTGGGGTTTATAAAGGGGTTTATAAAGAATTGTTTATAAAGGGGTTTCGAATTGTTATAAAGGGGTTTAGAGAATTGTTTATAAAGGGGTTTAGAATTGTTATAAAGGGGGTTTAGAATTGGGGTTTATAAAGAATTGTTTATAAAGGGGTTTAGATAATTTTTTATAAAGGGGTTTATAATTGTTATAACGGAGTTTAGAATGGTTTATAAAGGGGGTTTAGAATTGGGGTTTATACTTCCTCCACTGACTGTCTCATCTGCGAAATGACGAAAATGTCATTGGGGGAGGAGAGTTTATAGCTTTGGGTTTTGTAGTGGAGGATAGTTTCCACACCTAACACCTGCACCACCACAAATTGATTGACTCTCAAATTTTATTTCATACAAGAGGTACTCTCCAAACCTTTAGTAATTGAGGATTTGCATGGCAATTTCCTTCCTACGATCTGCAAATCCCCGGCCCAACAATTTTCTCTCCCTCTTTTGTCCTTCTCCTGAGTGTCATGGCATATCTCTAAGTAAGCCAATCAAAATCAATTCAGTTTACAATACAAGATATAGTTGAGAATTATGTCATCCACGATTTTATGATAAAAATTGAAATATTTTTTAGATAACATGTACCCACATATATTATAGATATTCAAGATTTTAGAATAAAAATTGGGATATTTGAAATATTTTAACATAATATATGTTGATTTTAGTACAGAGATATTAGGATACAAATCGCCTATTTTAGGGTCTCACATTGTTATAATATAAAAGACATCCACATATATGAAATTTTTTTAACTTAACAATGCCATAAATTTGGACAATGAATTTAGCAATTGTTTGCTGCTTATCAAACGCAATTTATTAACTCTTAAGCTTAATGTAAATGTTTTTAAAATGATATTTGAATAATAAGACTTTATGTACAAAACAGATGCGTGGATTCATTACATGTCAATTTATAATATCCATGTGACCTACATTAGGCCATCAATCTCAATTGGTGTAGTTCGTATGTTAATCCAATCCGTTAGATGAGAAGGCCATCAATCTCAACTGTAGTAGTTTATATGTTAATCTCAGTTGATGTTGTTTATTCACTTTCAAGTAATCCTTGTTATTATAAATAGTTTGAAATTAATTAATTAGTAGATCTTTGAAACTCATTTGTAATTTCTCAATTGGCCTTCATTTAGAATTATTATTATTCATGCACATCAATTGTTTGACAAGATGTTTATAAAGATGAGATGTCATTTTAGGATTCCGCTTGGTACATCGTAAGAGAGTAAATATGCAAAACTTTACATCTATGCTTGATTGACATTATGAAAGATGATTATTGAAATTTCAATTTCAATTTCAATTTGGGACTTTTGCATCTCTTACTTATAAAATCTAACAAAATTTTACAAGACGAAGGCTCATGCATTACTTTGTAAAATTTCATCACCCATCTTTCTCAAATTCTATCATTAACTCATTCATAAACACCTCAACTACTACCATAGCATAATCACTACAATCACCTCAACACACCAACCTCTAGATTCTAAAAGCAAGAACTGGTGGAAAATCCACTCTCTCTATCCTCCTTCCAAAATCTTCAACAACAAAGTAGCAAATGTTGATGAGGTAGAAGTGGAGATCTTAATGTAGTGTTAGGTGTCACATCTCCTGGAATTTTGGGTGTTTTTTTTTTGTGCTAATTGGAGAACTTTGTTGGGCCATAATGCTCTTTAAATTTTCTTGTTGTATCCAAAAAAAAAATTTATGTAATAAAATTTTTTACCTTATAAATAAAAGTTATTCCCAGGTTTGTATGATATGAGCGATTCATCAATTTTATGGGTTAATTCATGGGATGCTACCAAGTTAATCAGATTGGGTCTTGGATTTGAGCTAAAACTCCTCACCCATCTTGTCGCTGATATGGAAAGAGCACAATTCCAAAATTTTCAAGGAAGTTGTGAAACTAGTTGAATGTCTCGTCCTCCAAATGAAATCAATCCTATGGTATTGGGCGAGCATAGGTAAGCTAACAAGGAACTTGATCTTGATGTTGGATGATTTTGTGTTCTATTGGGACCACTTTATTTTTTTTCCAACTGTGCATGTTTAGTTGTATCTTTGCCTTTAGTGAGTCATGGTTTTTCCTGTTGAATGAAAATCTTTGTTTTGTGCGATTAAAAAAGTGTTTGGGGTTCTTTAAACATTAAACTCACTCCCTGCTCAAAAGAAATTGTTGGGGCATTGCGCACGTGCATTTACGTGTACTCTTTAGTCCACTATACATAGCAACGATATTGTCCCCAACTTAAACACCACCTATCGGATTGGGCCTTCCATCTGGGCCTAGGTGGTGTGGGGTTTTTCCTTAAAAGGTCTCGTTGCTATTAGGAAGTGGACAATCTCCTTATAAACCCTTGTAACAACTTTTCCTTACTTGATGTGGGACTATTCAAGCCAACACTTTCCCAACAATCTCCACCTTGGCACGAATCGTCACACATCCTACAATCCATCCACTGGTCTGCAACATCTCGAAGTACACCTTCTCCTCGAGTCTCATGTGCAATCATGATCATGTGGGTAGCACTCGGTGTACGGGCTCGACTATTTCCGGCGTTGTTGGCTCCACCTAGTCGCTCGACTATTCCCGGCGTTGTTGGCTCCACCTAGTCGCAACCTCCGCACTAACTCCACCTCGTCCAGACTTGTAGGATACTCTTGGACACCATCTCGGCAAGGATCTGGATCATTCATCTCACCTCGCCGAACAAGTCCCAGCCGAACCATCGGCTCTGATACCAATTGTTGGGGCGTCGCGCACGTGCACTTGCGGCACCCCTTGGTCCACTATACATAGCAACGATATTGTCCCCAACTTAAACACTACCTATTGGGTCGGGCCTTCCGTCTGGGCCTAGGTGGTGTGAGATTTTCCCTTAAAAGGCCTCGTTGCTATTAGGGAGTGGACCATCTCCTTATAAACCCTTGTGACAACTCTTCCTTACTTGATGTGGGACTATTCAATCCAACACTTTCCCAACAATAAAGAAACCGACTTGGGCATATGACAGAAAAATGATTGTCTCTACTGAGCAAGCAAGGGTTACTGAAGGGCATGCAAAAACCGACTATGGAGTTTTGCGAGCATTGTGTATATGAAAAACAATGCAGGGTAAAATTCAGTACAAGCAAGCACAGGAGCAGATGTATTCTAGACTATGTGCATACAGATGTGTGGGGACCAACGAAGGTCGCCTCTAAGGGAGGTTCCAGGTACTTTGTCTCATTCATTGATGATTATTCCCGTTACACATGGGTATATTTTTTGAAGTCTAAGAATGAAGTATTTGAGACATTTAAAAGGTGGAGAGCAATGGTTGAGAATAGAACTGGAAGAAAGGTGAAGACTTTGAGGTCTGATAATGGTACCGAGTATACTGAGGGTACTTTCAAACAGTTTTGTGATCAGAAAGGAATTGTTCGACATTGGACTGTTAGAGACACACCACAAGAAAATGGAGTTGCTGAGAGATTGAACCGTACTATGCTTGAAAGAGCTAAGTGTATGCGCTCCAATGCTTGTCTTGGCGGAGACTGTTGGGCTGAATCAATAGCCACCGCGTGTTTCTTGATTAATAGATCGCCACATTCTACATTAGACTGCAAAACACCTTATGAGGTGTGGTCAAGTGAACATGTTGATTACAGTATACTGAAAGTTTTCGGTTGTATTGCCTACTACCATGTGAAAGAAAATAAGCTTGATGCTAGGGCTAAGAAGGTCATTTTCTTGGGGTATGCAAAAGGCGTGAATGGTTATCGTCTATGGTGTTTAAAGGATAATAAATTTGTGATCAGTCGAGATGTTACATTTGATGAGAATTCCTTGTTAGCTTGTACTAAAGCTAAGGAGTTGGTTGATAGTGGTGGTGAATCTAGTAACACTCAGAAAGTGGAAGTTGAAGCGTCTGTGGATGCAGCAGATGAACAAGTGGTTGAAGCAGGCACACATGATCTGAATTATGAACCTGAAGACCATGAGGAACAACAACCAGTTGAAGATAATCAATCCCAGCAGCAACCTTTGGCCTTAACTAGGTCAAAACGATCGGTTAAGCAAGTTCAAAATTTTGGCTTTGAAGAACCGTTGAAGCACTATGGTCAGTTGAATACAGTTGATTTGGTTGCATATGCACTCTCTGTGGAAGATGATGAGCCAACTACTTACAAGCATGCCGCTCGTCATTCAGATAGTCAGAGTTGGTTAGTAGCTATGCAGGGTGAGATGGAATCTCTCCAGAAGAACCATACTTGGGATCTAGTGTCGTTGCCTAATGGAATGAAAGCAATTGGCTGCAAATGGGTGTTTAAGAAGAAACATACTACTCTAGAGTCTGGTACTCAGTTCAAGGCAAGATTAGTAGCTAAGGGTTTTGCTCAGAGGGAAGGCGTTGACTACAATGAGATATTTTCGCCTGTGGTAAAACACACTTCTATACGTGTGTTGTTGAGCTTGGTAGCTCATGGTGACCTTGAGCTTGAACAACTTGATGTGAAAACAACTTTCTTGCATGGAGACTTAGAGGAGGAAATTTATATGCATAAGCCAGAAGGTTTTAAGGTTGTTGGAAAAGAAGATCATGTTTGTCGTTTGAGGAGATCACTTTATGTGTTAAAGCAGTCACTTAGGCAGTGGTACAAACGGTTTGACACTTTTATGTTGAAACATGGGTTCACACGAAGTAAGTATGATTGTTGTGTTTACTTGAAAAAACTTCGTAGTGGCAATTTTATTTATCTTTTGCTCTATGTTGACGATATACTCATTGCCTATAAGAGTATGGTGGAGATAAATAAATTGAAGTCTCAACTTGCATCTGAGTTTGATATGAAGGATATGGGTGCTGCAAGGAAAATACTTCGTATGGAGATAAAAAGAGAAAAGGAGAATAAAAAATTATTTCTTTCACAGAAGGGGTACCTTGAGAAGGTCATATCACAGTTTGGCATGGAAAACGCAAAGCCGGTTATTACTCCTTTGGCTTCACATTTTAGACTTTCTCGAAAGTTATCTCTAGTCACAGTGGAAGAAAAGGAATACATGTCGCATGTTCCTTATGCTAGTGCAGTTGGCAGTTTAATGTATGCTATGGTGTGTACACGCCCTGACATTTCACAGGCTGTTAGTGTTGTGAGAAGGTATATGGAAAACCCTGGGAAGAAACATTGGGAGGCAGTGAAATGGATGCTTAGGTACTTAAAAGGTACCTTGGATGTGGGTTTGGACTTCGGTGGAGATTCATGTCAGGTTCGTGGTTTTGTTGATTCTGATTATGCTGGTGATCTAGATAGACGAAGATCTACTACTGGTTACGTATTTCAGATATACGGTGCTCCGGTTAGTTGGAGATCTATGCTTCAGGATACAGTGGCTCTCTCTACTACAGAGGCAGAGTATATGGCATTGACAGAAGCTGTAAAATAAGCATTGTGGCTTCAAGGTCTTGTAAATGACTTGGGTGTGGAACAAGATAGTGTTGAGGTTCTCTGTGACAGTCAGAGTGCCATCCATTTGGCTAAAAATCAGGTTCATCACGCAAGGACTAAGCATATTGACGTCCGATATCACTTTGTTCGAGATGTAATTGAGGATGGTGATGTGTCTTTGGTGAAAGTACACACAAAAGACAACCATGCTGATATGTTGACAAATGTTGTTCCTGGAGTTAAGTTTCAACATTGTTTGGACTTATTCCACATTGACTCATGTTGATTGAGGGCCCTTTGGGGCGTTACACTTCGGGACCGTTTCGTGAGGTGACAAAGCTATGGTGGATTGTTGATCAGTTTATTCTTTTGCCTTGTTTCGGCTCATTTTTTCCTTTAAAAAAAAAATTCGCCTAGGTGGAAAATTGTGAAACAGGAAACAACCTGTTTTTTGAAACAGGAAACTGTTTCATAAACATGAACATGAAACTGTTTTGTGAAACAGGAAACTGCTGCGAAACAGGAAACTGTTGTTCCTATATATACTAGGAACTGTAGCTATTTTTTTATTGCATGTAGAAAAACTGTGAAGCACAGGGAATAGAGAAAGATAATTGCTGGAATTGTTTCATCTCTTATTGAGAGATTGTGTGAGAATTGTCATCTTCTTGTACCTTGTTCTTGAATATAGTGGAATCACCTCACCGTGGACGTAGGCGCAATTCGCATGTGCCATAACCTAGTGCTTTTCGATGAAGAAGTTCCCACTGCCACATTTCCTGTTACTGTGTTACCCATCAAGGTGTACAAGTTACTTTGTTTGATCCCTTTCATGACAACCAAAGACCCACGGACAACCTTTAAAACTCCACCTACCGCTGTAAACTTACAACCATTGGAGTCTAAAACACCAAGCGAGATAAGGTTCTTTTTCAAGGCTGGGATATGCCTCACATCAATTAAGGTTCTCACAACACCATCATACATCTTAATCCTCATTGTTCCAATTTCAACTGTCTTGCAAGCGTAATCATTACCCATCAGAACAATACCACCATCAATGTGCTCATAGGTAGTGAACCACTTCCTGTTTGGGCACATATGGTAAGAACACCCAGAGTCAATGATCCATCTCCCAGAGATTTCTATGTTTTCACCCGCAGCTGAATAACATTCTTCATCCTTTTCCGTACTAGATGCATAACTTGCTTCACTAGTATTACCCTTATCTTGCTTTTTCTTGCCCTTCCAACTGTTATTATGATTACTCTTACCTTGATTTGGACAATTTTTCCTAATATGCCCCCACTCTCTACATTTGTGACATTGTGGACCTCTAGACTTTGATCTAGATTTTCCACTCTTTGAAGATGATTTCACTTGAGACCTTCCTCTAGCAACCAACCCTTCAGCTTGATCTTTCCCACTACCACTTGATAAAGTTTTCTTCCGAATCTCATTGGATAAGAGGGCACCGGCAGTTTCATTAAATGTAAGTTCATCTTTCCCAAACAAAATTGTTTGTACAAGATTTTCATATGACTGCGGCAAGGAGTAAAGCAATATAATTGCTTGGTCTTCATCCTCAATCTTTACATCCACATCTCTCAAATTTGAGATAATCCGTGTAAACTTGGCGATATGATCACCAATTGGAGTGCCCTCATCCATTTCTAGTCTGTACAATTGGGTTTTCAAGTATAACCTGTTTGATAATGTCTTAGTCATAAATTGTGACTCAAGCTTCAACCAAACATTAACTGTCGTAGTCTCTTCATTAACTAAAAAAACTATGTCTCTATCCAGACACAAGCAAATAGCAGCACGCGCCTCCAAATCCAATTATTTCCATTTATCATCTGACATGGTTTCAGCCTTTTTATCTTTCCCTAGTAATGCCTTGTGGAATTTCTGAGAAATAAGCAAATTCCTCATTTGTATTCTCCAATATCCGAAATCATTCTTACTATTAAATTTCTCGATTTCATACTTCCCCACATGTGTCTTGCTCACCTTGGATGTCATTGCAAACAAAACCTGTGACTTTCTAGACAAGAAGCTTCACTATGGTTTTTCTTCAAACAAATTGTGCACAAACACACCCTAGCACTTTTGAATCTTCACAATCTTGAGTAGAACAATTCAAGATCAATTTCCCTTAGTGCTCTGATATCAATTTCCCTTAGTGCTCTGATACTACCCCAATTTGCATGTGATCAGAAACAATACCTAAAATATCCGAAACTATTCAATTTCAAACTCTAAAAACTATTCAAAGTTTGGCTGGGTCTCATATCTTTTATGCCTTGTTCCATCTGTAATAATTCTACTCAGTCCGCTAACACTCATGTTCTGGTTGTTGTGCAAGAGACTTGAACAAGCAGTCACCCTACCCAGCCAATCTGATATGGCAGGACAGAGGGTACCTGTGTAATGTTCATGTTAATCCTATACTTTTGTTGTTCTATCATACTTGTTTAAGTCCCTATGCTGTAATAGAATACTATCTGGTAAGAGATCAATACTGAATAATTGATTATGGTAGAAAAATGTGTCAACACAATTCACAATTGGTAAGAGATCAATACTGAATATATACGTACTGGACCATTCTAAATTCACGAGGGCATAACTATTACAATGGTCACTACCCAAAGGTACAATGTGAATATTTACTTAATATTTTGATCTTATGAAATTATTAAGATCAAAATATTAAGTAAATATTTTGAAGGTGGAAATTGCCACACAAATCTCAATTACTGAAGGTTTATTGGGTGGTCTTCACGAGTACTCTTTGGATATCCAAATCAAGCTTCCTATCAAAGTGTTTCTTTTGGACATTCCAAGGTGTCCTTCTTTTCAAGCGCCTCTATGGAGTTCAGTTTTTGTCTTTCTTCTAAAGTTTCAAATGGCTCAGATGGACATCCATTTGCCACAGGGTAGTGTTATACATTTTTCAAATTGATTGACTCTCAAATTTTATTTCATATAAGTCGATATTTGAGATTCATAACATAGTTAATATGGCACACAAGATAGAGGAATGTAAATAATCAACTGAACTATATTTTGAATTTTAATTAAGGTCGAGAAGATCATATTAAAAAAAAAAATCTCAATAAATAAACATCTATGACATAAACTCCACTCATGTGGGAGGCCTCTGTAACTCCGCATGATCAGTAGTTATCTCCAATTCCGATCAAAGAGGTAACCTTTTTGCAATTTGATGTTTTGTGTTACAGAAAATATATCAAAACCCAAATTCTAGAGAGCCAGGCATTCGCTCAATACCCTCCATCATCCTAGACTGGAGTTTCAATACCTAGTATCAAAATGTACGGACTGCGAGTATTTTATGATGACGAAGATTATATTATTCTTCATTAAATTTACTAATTGAGATATTTTCAATCTGAGTTTATAAATTAGAATTCTTAATATTTTCATTCTGATTTTACGGGTAGCATATATAAACCATAAGAAGTTTACGGGCAGCAATATATAAACCATAGGAAGTTTATGGGCAGAAAGCAATATATAAAGTTATAAACCATAAGAAGTTCTGCTGGAATTTGATTTGGCTGTATATGAGCCGAAATAAATGTGGAATAGGGCTGCCCAAAACACTTTTGGCTCAGGATGGCATGGTTCTGTCCCAATTCAAATAGGTCCAGGAAAACCGGTTCTACTCAAAAAATTCCTATCCCAGACTTTCGTCCCGTTTCACAAGACCAGGACCGAGACAAGCCTAATCATGGACCGTGCCAACCCCTAGTACTATGGGTACTGGGGATATTCCACTAATTTGCTTTTACGATGAAAAGCTAATCAACGAGGATAGAAATGCTAACCACCCATTAAATCTCAATTTTACCCATTAAATCTTAATTTCCATATATTTTAACCCATTACAACCTTAGTTTAGTATTAAAAAATTATATAAGTGATTCTTATGTAATTTGTAGTTTATATTACGTTACGAGTCTTGTGGGAGTATGTAGGAGTTTAAAATGTTCAGTAAACCTTCAGTAAAGAGTACTCGTGAAGACCACCTAGTAAACCTTCAGTAATTGAGATTTTTGTGTGGCTATTTCCACCTTCATTTGGCCCACAAGGTGGTCTTATACATTTTTCAAACGGCTACTCTCAAATTTTATTTCATATAAGTCGATCTTTGAGATTCGTAACATAGTTAATATGACACGCTAGTTAGAGAAATGTAAATCATCAACTGAACTGTATTTTGTATAATTTTCTTATAAGAATTTTAGTTGAGGTTTGAGAAGACCATCTTTAAAAAAAAAAAAAAAAAATCTCAATAAATAAACATCTTAGACAAAAACTCCACTCATGTTAATTGAGGTTAAAGGGTAGATAGCATTTTGGGGATTCAACGATATAGTCAGACATCAACCAAAAGTTAACTGTTTTCTTCACTGTGGCTGGACGTGTCTTTGTGAAATTGGACAAGTTCATTTTGATTGAGAGGATGATCTCTTCCAATAGTTCAGTACTTTGTACAAAACATATGCCACATAAAACCCATACTTTTTTTCTTTTTTTTTCTTTTTGTTAAATTCATGTAATGAATCCATCTGACATGGCTACCGTGTCACACCGTAGTATCTACAAAACTTTCAAAATGGTAGTATACCTAGCTAGGATGAATCATATAAGAGTTGAGATAACATTCCAAAAATAAAACATAAAAATTAAAAAGGATACCACAAAACATATATACACTAACAACCTGACCGTCAACATTCCTAGTAACCCACATTGAACTATAAGTATGTTTTTATGGGAGAATTCAATCCATATATTTGACTTACAACTTTGCCACATTAGTTTCTCAAGTAAAAAAATAGGAAAAAAGATTAAATAAGTTTTAAAGTGAACATGGACCCACCTTTTTCAGACACCAAAATCTCTTACTTTTCAAATACCAAAATCTCATCATTTCAAAAGCAACAAACCTCTCAATCAACTATAAATTGGTGAGAGAACCAAAGATACAAAGTAAAATTAAGGGGAGTAAAAGAAGAGAACTATACTGTGAATTGTGATGACACATTTTTCTACCGTAACCAATTATTCAGTATTGATCTCTTACCATATAGTATTCTATTACAGCACAGGGACTTCAACAAATACGATAGAACAGCAAAAGTATTGGATTAACATGAACATTACACAGGTACCCTCTGTCCTGCCATATCAGATTGGCTGGGAAGGGTGACTGCTTGTTCAAGTCTCTTGCACAACGACCAAAACATGAGTGTTAGCGGACTGAGTAGAATTATTACAGCCGTAACAAGGCATAAAAGATATGAGACCCAGCCAAACTTGTCGTAGAGAGCAATTGTTACTGCCAAACTCAAACCCAAACTCCCTGACAAAATGGAGATGTAGGTGAAAGTGCGCTTAGTCCTCATGTTAAGATTGGGATGAATGAGAAGAACCAAAGAAGCCAAAAACATAACTAGCAGAGCAAGAATGGATAAGGTAATTGAGAAAGGATATTTGCTACTACTTCCTTGTGTAATGAGGTTTGCTATGAATGAGAGCACTTGCCCAAATACGGCTCCGCTCTGCCATCCATTATACGGTACTTGTTCATTTCTTCTTCTTCTTCCTCGGCGTTCAGTCCTCACCCTTCTTGGCAAATGGATAATTGGAGGCACTGGCATCGTCTTTTAGATCTCTCAAGTGGGTGGCCTCTGTAACTCCGCAAGTCTCCAATTCCGATAAAAAAAGGTAAACTTTTTGCAATTTGATGTTTGTGTTACTGTACATTCAGAAAATATATCAAAACCCAAATTCTAAAGAGCCAGGCCTGCGCTCAATACCCTCCATCATCCTAGACTGGAGTCTCAATACCCCATATCAAAATGCATGGACTCGAGTATTTTATGATGACGAAGATTATATTATTCTTCATTAAATTTACTAATTGAGATAATTTCAATATGAGTTTATAAATTAGTATTCTTAATATTTTCAATCTGATTTTACGAGCAGCAATATATAAACCATAAGATGTTTACGGGCAGCAATATATAAGCCAATAAGAAGTTCTGCAGGAATTTGATTTGGCTATATATGGGCCGAATTGAATGTGGAATAGGGCTGCCCAAAACACTTTTGACTCGGGATGGCTTGGTTTCGTCCCGATTCAAACACGTCCAGAAAAAACCGGTTCTACCCAAAAAATTATTTTCCCGGACTTTCGTCCTGTTTCACTAGACCAGGATCGGGACAAGCCTAATCATGAACCGTGCCAACCCCTAGTATTATGGGTAATGAGGATATTCCGCTAATTTGTATTTGTAATGGAAAGGTAATCAACGAGGACAGAAATGCTAAAATATGAAGGGGTGACAAAAAAGCAGAAAATGTATCAAACACCATAGGCTTCAAAATAACTCAACGAAAAGATACGAGATATGATAAAATTGCCTTCATCAAATGGTTTTGAGTTTAGATCAAGTGTGGGCTTTATTTTGACCAAGAAACACTTATTGTCGTTGATCATGATAAATCCCTAAGCTATGTACTGGAACATTCTAAATTAATCAGGGCATATATTGCTAAACAAGAGCCATATGTTACAACGATCACTACCCAAAGGCACAAATGCCAATATTTCCATAATATTTTGATGTTATGAAATTATTTCCATATATAAGCCCATATTCTAGGAAGCCAAGCCAAGCCAAGCAACCATTTTTTTGTCATGCCTAACTGTTTTTAAAATTTTACGCCTTTTATAAATAATGTTTGTTGTTGTGTTTTAAAGAGAATGGGTAAATTTATAAAAACAGTCAGGCCAGGCAAAAAAATGGTTGCCTAGCCTGACTGCCTAGACTTACTCATATATAAGATGTGATTTTTGTATCGGGAATGAGTTTTGATGATGATGATGATTATGATATAAGAAATAAAGTCTCAATTTTGCATAGGTTTGGGCGAAATTTAGACTAATCCTCGCATTGCCCAATGCGAATGGATAAAAAAATATTATTTTTCGGATAGATTTGCGTGACTTTAGTAAAAATGGTCATAACTTTCTCATTTCAAAACATTTTTCAAGTGATTCAAATTGTATTCATTAGATAACTCAGAGTACTACAATTTTCATGTGTTAATGAGCTTGAGAATCGGTCTCGATCGAACATATAAGTTGGCCGAAAGTCAGAGACAATGCCTCGTTTTCATTGCGAGACAGATTTGCGCGATTTAGTAAAATGATCATAACTTGCTCATTTCAAAACATTTTCTAATTATTAAAATTGTATTTATTAGATAACTCAGAGTATTACAATTTTTTTGTTTTAATGAGATTGAGAATTGATCTTAATTGAGGGTTTAAATTGGTCGAAAGTTGCCCTGTTTGAATGTTACTATTTTTTTTTAAAAACTGTTTTTTGGGTAGTGTGGGTTAGTAGGAAAAAAAAAATACATGGTGGTATATTTTAAAAATCTATGCAACATTTTAGGGATTGCTTGTTAAGATTGTTGTATTATCAAAAAAAAAAAAAAAAAAAAGGTGTTTTACTCTTATAATTTGAAAGTAGGGTGCCCAAAACATTTTGACTCGGGATGGCAATGATTCGTCCTAGTTCAAACCGATAATGTGTTTTACAAATTCTTTTGCGCTGAGGCTCCGCTTGGTACGCCGTAAAATAATGCGTTTTACAAATTGATATAAATGCATGAGTTTTCATATGCATTGGTTTATAATACATTACTTTACAGGCGCTTGGTTATAATTAAAAAAAATCAATGCAAAGTTGGACAAGTATTTAATTTCTCTATATGGTATCGGTGGTGGTGGTTGTGGGTGGTGGTAGTGGTGACGATGGTAACAGTTGTAATTGTAGTTGTAATCTTAATTGAAGGTTTAAATTGGTCAAAAGTTACCCTGGTTGAATGTTACTATTTTGTTTTAAAACAGTTTTTTGGGTAGTAGGAAAAAAAAAAATACATGGTGTATATTTTGAAAATCTATGCAACATTTTAAGGATTGCTTGTTAAGATTGTTGTATTATCAAAAAAAAAAAAAAAGGTGTTTTACTCTTAGAATTGATAAGTTTTTTTACTTAACTTTCATGATAACACAAATTCCCCAAGTGTTGTGTAAAAAACTCGATATAATCTCTTGTAATTAACATTGCCTTGTTCCCATTCAGTCCCAAGTAGAAGAATTAATGTTTTCTGCAATGCCATTGCTCAGTAATTAAGCCCATGTTTTGGTTTGATATCGCAGCTATACTGCATTCTTTGGATTTCTTCCTGATCTGTTTCTCTTCTTCTTTGTACTTGATCTAAATGTTTTTCTTAGATTTCACTTTAAGTCCATTATCCTTGTGGTTCAGATAATTCTGAAGACTTTCATGACTTTGTCCTTATGTTTGAATAGCATTTTGTAAACCTAGACTTTCATGACATGCTGTAACTTACGATAATATGGATAGTGAGTGTGTAAATAATCAACTCAACAAGTACAATATGCCACTCCTAAAATCAACTAATAGCTTAGGTTTTGTTTGCTTCAAAAGATGTTTATTTTTATGATAATTTTTTTTCTTTTTGAAGAAAACTTGGCTACGGCAGTGCTAAGTAGAAATTGTTTTCATCATCGAATTTTACTACTAGTTTAAGACCTGAGAAAAAATTGGCACTAATTTGCTTTGAGAAAATTTTGGAGGGAAGGTTGGTGAAAAGTATATTGTATATGAAAACTATATCATTGATTTTGGAGGACGAGACGTTCAACTAGTTTCACAACTTCCTTGAAAATTTTGGAATTGTGCTCTTTTCGAACAGCTCGTCACAAAGCAAAATAGACCAATTTTCACAAAATTTTTCGAACTTTTCCTTTTGTCATGAGATGACTGGAGTCTTCCAACATGCTATCTGTGGTGGCATCACCAAGTATAACCCAAAACATTCCTGGAATCTTCAACAACAAAGTAGCAAATGTTGATGTGCGGAGATCTTAAAGTAGCAAATGTTGATGAGGTAGAAGTGGAGAACTTTGTTGGGCCATAATGCTCTTTTAAGTTTTCTTTGTTGATTGACTCTCAAATTTTATTTCATATAAGTTGATATTTGCGATTCATAACATAGTTAATATGGCACACAAGTTAGAGGAATGTAAATAATCAATTTAACTATATTTTGAATTTTAATTAAGGTCGAGAAGATCATATTTAAATTATAAAAAAAAATCTCAATAAATAAACATCTATGACAAACTCCACTCATGTGGGAGGCCTCTGTAACTCCGCAGGAGTATTATATCAGTAGTTATCTCCAATTCCGATCAAAGAGGTAACCTTTTTGCAATTTGATGTTTTGTGTTACAGAAAATATATCAAAACCCAAATTCTAGAGAGCTAGGCCTTCGCTCAATAACCTTTTATTTATTTATTATTATTATTATTATTTTGGTATGTTAGAGGTTCTTAATACCGAAGAGTTATTTGAAGTTGACAATTATTAGCTGCTTTTTTTTTTTTTTTTTTGTACAGTATGTTAGTTTGCTAAGAAACCCATTTGATGGGAGAAGATAAAGTTTTTCATGATTGATTGTGAAAATTAAAAAGGAAGGCCAGGTTGACTAGAATAATATAAAATCCCCTGTCATCTTGCGATGGGGATCCCATAGTTTGGGAATACATTTCCATAGTAGAATTTGAAACGCATCATCTGCATATATTTGTAATGCCCCATGCAGTCACTCTTGCCTATGGGAAATAAAAAACCCTTTGATATAGATGATGCCATCGTTGATCTACAACCAAATGGTTGCTTCTTTTGCATGTGATTTAGAAGTTATATGAATCAAAGCGGTGTTAACAAGTAAATGCAACTCTTGTTTGGTGTGCAGAATGTGAAGGCAGTATTTGATGCTGCAATCAAGGTTGTTCACTTGTTCTCCATCCGCCGAAGCCCAAGAAACAAAGTAGAAAGCCAAAACTCTGCCACATTCTTTGGCCAGACTTCCCTATTTCCTAACTCTTTGATATCTGTTCTTCTTTTTTGAACTGGGAATTCTTAGATTTCTTTGATCACTGATGATTGCTTTTCTCTCAGGAGTTCTCTTTTTCTGGTCTCCTTGTGTTGTGTGTTTTCTCGCATCTTGATTTAGGTAACAAAATGATCCTTTTCTGAATATTACTATACATGTTTGATATGTACGGACGGTGAAATTATGTTTCAACATGTTAACTATCATTTTTCTATTTGATAGGGAAATTTGAACATTGCTTTACTCTGTTGATTTTCGCCATACTAGTTTCTCTATATTAATTGAAGAATTTTCTAATGCTAATGTTTTAATTCAACTTTCTTGCTGTTGTAGAGAATTTCATGAATAAAACATTAACAATCTGATAGTACATAAGCCACAATCATGTCTGCTCCTTTGCGCGCTATACACAAGCAAACACGATCCTTGCCTCCTATATAGGTAGTACAAATCCCCTAATGTTTCCCTTTGAGAATGAGCTCCAATAAAATTTCTTTTTATTTCAGCACTGTGGAGTTTTACAAAGAATTTATATCTCTAATATATATGTTGCAAACATATTTCTAAACTGATGATGTTCTATCCCACTAACTTACCTGTATGTACAAACAACAAAAACTAAACCAAATTCCCATTATTATTGAAACCCTTCCAAGAATCAATGCATGCCCTATGCTCTGACCATCTATGCATCGAAAATCCATTGGCAGCGGTCCTGTTTGACGCTCTTAACCTCTTCCAATCAGCGATCAAGATTTTCAACTTTCTCCAATCTCTAAGCACCGTTGTTAAATCAGAAATCTTGGCACTTATCGTACGACAACAGTTTGCATGAACTGTAGTTACTGTCCCAAAACGTTTACTGTCTTGACAGAATCCACTGAAATAAACTGTCTTTAAGTACCTCACCCTCAACCCCAAGTTATTCAATATTCCCTTACTGATAAGGGATTTTAGTACATCTTGTTCTTTCATCGTAATGTACTCTGTGTCGTTTCTCATTGTGTACCAAGTTTCAAACAAAGAGATGGTTTTGTTATTTGATCTCACAAAGTAGAAGCCTGTGTTTATTAGATTAGCTTCAGACAATTCATTTCCATTGAATTTGTCGCAACTCATCTGGATATCCACAGTTTCATTTTGACTTAATCTGCCAAATGGATTCCTTAGCCACATTATATCTGTATCCTGCAAGCAACCAAGAAAATTCTCAGAAATAGGGTAAGCATATTATTAGGTCATCGATTGTGCCCATTTGTATCCAAATTTGAAGAGTTTTCGTAGAAATCATAAACCCCATGAAAACTTTTTCATCAATATTTTTCAAATTTTGCATGATTTCATTTTAACATGCATGGGAGAACTTTGTCAATAGTAGAAGAAGAAAAAAAGTGTGTTATATATATGAACCCCAATTATAGAGAGTCCGGGCTATTAGCCATTTTTTGGCCAGGGTTGGGGCTCTACAATTCTACCCCTTCTATAATTAATGTTTGTGATTGTATTTTAAAGAGAACGAGTAAAAATGTAAAAGAGTCCAACCCTGACAAAAAAAAATGACTGATTGCCCTATTGCCAAACTTACTCATATATGAAATAGACAACACAATATAAAGTTTACCAAATAACTTGCTTCACTGCCCATTATCTTTGTAATCATTTTTTTCTAGGTTTTTCCACATTATAATCATCAAAGCTTTATTAGGTATGAAAATAGAACTAACTAAGATTTCATTGCAAGACTCAATGATGTTGTGTCATTTTAACATGCTTTATGTTAATTTGTTTGAATTAATTTTTTGTAAAATTGTGCGGATTAACATTACGAATAATGTGTTATAAAAGTTCAGTTCGATTTGAAGTGCTCGTCGGGATATATATTAAAAACGTGATGTAGATGAACATGAAGTATGCTCTTGGTTCCTCTATTTGAGCAGAAATTTTAAGGGACATGTTGATTAATATGTTGTTTAGAAGTTCCTTGTTGCACCCCTAATTATATGTCCAATTTCATAAGGCATCCCACATAATTTAAAATCCCAAAAGACGCCCCATTTTCAAATCAAATCTCAAACTGCACATCAGACATTCTAAATACTCCACTATTTCAAATCTAATTAAAACAACTCCCACCAAACTCATTTTCTTTTCAATTCTCATAATTTATTGTTAAAAGTTATCTCCAACTCCCTACTAATGCTTTTGAACCTATTTGTAATAATAATAATAATAATAATAACCAAATACATCTTTAAAAAAAATTGTATGATTTATGCAATCCTCCGCCTCCACAAAAAGTACTCTTTTTACATTGGACCTGCTTTTAAAACCGTGTAAGTCTAGACAGCTAGGCCAGTCAGCCACATTTTGGTCAAGCTTGGGCTTTCTTACAATTTTACTCATTTTCTTTAAAACACAACCACAAATATCATCGGTGGAAAGGGTAAATTTGTCAATTGGCCCAATCATGGCAAAAAAATAGTTGATTGGCCTGATTGTCTATAATTTATGTTTAAAACCTGAATGGAGTTTTTATTATTATTTTATAAGGTGCAACAAATTTTCACCATTTTGTTAAAATATCAACTTGATTGACGAATATTTCACATACTGGCCACCACCAGGGAACAAGGATTGTGATTTCGTTTTTTGAGTTATTTTTGATTTCTGATTTTAAGAAATATTTCAGTGTGTAAAGAAAATGTAAAAATTTTGAGAATGTATGAAATATATATAATGAATTTTGGGGGTATATGAAATATGCAGAAAAAAAAGTATACAAAAAAAAGACGCAAGTAAATAAATCTATTAAACATATTAAATGAAGCTTAAATACCAATAAATAAAACAAACATGAGTGAGATCTATCTTCAATAGAGGGACACTGGCAGTTTCTATACAACCAAATGAGAACTCACATCTATTTTGTTCCAAAAAAGTTATAAAGTCGAACCATTATGTGTTTGTTTTAACAGTGTCCCAATTTTCGACCTCAAATTGTGTCGGTCACTACAAGAAAATGTCGTGTGCATTCCACCATTCTTTGGTGTATGTATATCCAAGTCTATATAATAAAATATAACTCACCCACATTCTTGTTCGACCATATAATTTAATCTCTTCATGACTATAGTGATTAAATTGCTATTTCAAAAAGTTATACATGACCCTACAAATATACACATTGTTTGGCCCAACCAAAGGACTAATCAATCTGTGTACATTGGTGCAGAGATTAATGATTGTGAATGAGGCCAGCAAAATCTACATTAATTTAATAAAAATGTGATGAAATGATAAGATACATACAGTGAAGATGAAGCTGTAACCGCGTCGAAGCACCTCAGCCAGTAATCGTGTCCTGCTCCACATCATATTAATGAAATCACGAGACATGTAAAATTTCTCACCACCATAATCAACACCATCAGTTACTAATCTATAGCAATGTAGTCGCAGGAATTTACATCTGTCGTAAGCAATTTGATCCATTGCTACCAGAAGTAAATTATCAACCAATCCTTGTGTTCCATCTCCAACCCAAAAACTTTCAAGAAATAGATTCAACATTGATTTCTCTCCTTCAACATAAGCTTTGTTTACTATTGTTATAATTAATGTCTTCTTCTTGTTCTCCTCCATTGATGCTCTCTTCAAAGCTCTTTCAAGTTCATCTTCTTCTTTTTCTCTTGATACAGCCATCATGCCCTATATCATATATAAGTCCACAAACAAAACAAAACAAACAAAATATCAAATTATAAATAAATAAAAAAAGTAACAACCATGATGAAATACAGAAAAAGGAGAAAAGGGTTACCTTGTTATCATCAGGTGATGATGAACATGGACACTGATTGAAAGAGAAGTTGAATGGGGAGAAGAATTTGGTAATTGTGGTGGAGATGGAAAGGAAAACCATACCAGTGAATATCAGAGAAATTATTGCAAGATTTGTGATGTTCTTTTTGGAAAACTCACTATTATTGCTACCCATTGTTGTGAATTGTGTTACTCCTAACCTGATGATGATCTCCTGACCTGATGATGATTTTCCTCTCTCTCTCTCTCTCTCTCTCTCTCTCTGTACTAGAAATGATGTCAATGAATGATGTTGTGTTGTGGGGAAGGTTTTGAAGGAAAAGATAGGTGGTATGAGATGAGATGAGATAGTCTTTGAGGCAATTAATGAACAATTGTCCTTGAAGGCAGGTTGTGTGCATAGAGAGTCATTTGGGGAAGTGGTATGAGATTGTGTCCTTCTTTTCAGGTTTTTTAACCTTTTTTGAGCTATTATTAGGAGACTTTATTCTGTACAACTAAGCAACTTAAAAAGTGAAGGCTGCAGGATTATGCTGTTAAGAACTAAGATTTTGCTGTCACAATATCCTACTTAGTTCTCATCTTCCATGGCCAAACTATATATAAAATCATCAGGTGTATTCTTGAGGTCGTCAACAATATATATATATATATATATAAATGATTATTTTGAGATGTGATTATTTTGTTTGTTTTAGTTGGTAAATTGTTCTTAAAAGGTGGAGATGTAAATGGAGGAAAATAGAAAAGTATTGATGACTTTTGAAGAAAATTTTTTTTGAGTAAGGCTGAGGAATTAGGTTTTGCAATTAAGTTATGCAATAAGAAAAAAAAATTAGGTTCTGTAATAAAGACGTCGTGGCATCATTAGAGAAATTTTTTACAATCTCAAGATATATATAAACACTTTGAGAAACCTGATTTTCTAGTATTTTTGAAAAAAAATTAGATTAAAAAAATGCAGCAACAAGGTCAGGAATCATGATTGGGCCTGGGATCTCGACTTGATTTCGTGCTTTAGCTTGGACTTCAGTCTTCTTGGCTCTAACTTTTTCACAATTAGGATAGCACATCAATGATCTTATAAAGCCTAAACTTTCATTGCAATGCTTTATAAATCAACCAAGTATGTTTTAAAAAAAAATCGAAATTTTTATACATAATTCACGGGATCAGCCTGGAGATCTCGAATGATGCATTTCACAAACAAAAATACATAAAAAGCTCCAATATTAATTTTCATGGGTTTCATGTAATTAGCACAACATAGTACCATAAACAACCTAAAATAATCAAATTGCATTATGGCGGTTATTGTCATGTGTACTTCTCAATTATTGTCAAGTTCATCTCCAATTCTAGGCAGCCAGGCTTTATACCATTTCTATAAATAATTATTCTCAATTTTGTCAGGACTTTTTACACTTCTACCATTTCTATAAATAATTGTTTTCAATGAGTTGAGATCTCACTGGTTTGTGCTTACTATGTCAAGCTCGCTTTGATACTGATTTTTTTTTTACTATGTTTAATAAATATTTCAGACTAGCATAAGTAATTTTTTTGTGCTCACTTGAGTTGATATTATGGTTAATTAAGTGGGTTTTGAGACATGGTTACCAGACTCAATTAATAGTTGTCTCTCAAATTAGTGGAGGCCTTTACAAGTCTCCAGCAAATAATTCCATAAAAGTGTCACTAGCTAAATATAATTAATCAGTTTTTGATGATACATCAAATAAGACCAGCATCACGATTATATATTGGTAAAAATCACTTGTCTCAAGTATTTTAAGTCGTGGCCAACTCGCAAAGCTCAAAAAGACAGATCCAGTCATTTATGTCCAATAGGGCTTTTCGGAACAAATCATAATCAAAAGTCAAAATTCAAGGCCAGCGAATCTCTCCCTTAAATATGATAAATGTTACAGAGAAAACGAGTCATGATGGGAGTTACTCCCCTAAGGATGTATCTTCATAAAAGAAGAGACTCCCCTAAAAAATGTTGTCTTTGACAGTTTGACATTTGTTTCATGTGACATATACCCTTTATTATTATAGCATCGTAACAGATATACAGTGTCCTATAAAAAAAAATTAAGGTATATAAATAGTAATCAGGTTGTAGAAAGATGCATGAACGGTGGCAGGGAATAACACCTATTCAGCATTTTGATGGTGTTTGTGTCAATGTCATGCCAGTGGTATGTAATTTCCATTTAGCTTTTGTGAATGATGTGAAACTTTACCCAATTTTGTAAAGAAGATCTTAGGGATCATGTCGGTGTTATGTTTTTTTTTATATATATAGAATTAACCCAAAGTATATTTAATGGTTTATTTTAAATGGGGTGCATAAAGTTAGATGGATTATGGTTTGTAATTATGTAAACTTAATAGGTGAACTAATTTGAATCAAATCATTGAAATGTCAAACCAAACAAAACCAGAAATGTATCCAAAACAATGTGTTCGGATTGTATGTGGGTGAAATTGAACATTAATATGAGCTCTTATAGTAGTTACAAGATGTTTGATGCAACACTGTGTAGGTAAGTTGTGAGGGTGGCAAACTCTGAAGCTGACATGATATTCAGGTGTTATAGTCTCACATTAATTATTTGAAACCGAAGAAATGAATGTGTTATATATGTATAAGGTTAAATTCCTACGATACAACACATGAAAACTGTGAAGAGAAGTGTGAGGAAAAAGCCCAATTGAGGCAAAACTCAATAAACCCGATAATTCTGAAAGCAGACAGAATTGTACCATGTGTCACACTCACTCTTGTACAACAACCAAAATCACCAAACACATCAGGGTATTTGAACAGAAGAGAAGAGGATAAATGTTCAAAATCACGGATTTTAAAATCTATTGGTCCCCCAGTATCTTGGATGCGAGTATTTTTTTCATTCCATGGGACAAAATGTTGTACTAGAACTGCCCTTTGATCTGATGACTGCTTGACTGCCTACCTGCCTGCCTAACAAGTCTCTATCATGATAATTCATTATTGTCTTGGGTTCACTGTGTTGAATGTGATGGTCTAAACTCAGTCCCAAGATTTTAGAGAAGATAAACTTCTCAAATTCAGAAAATAATAATAATAATAATATATAGGGTGTCAATGCGCTTTTCGACTGAATATTTTTCAGTAATTTTTAAAAATGAGTAATAATAATTTTTATTTGTAAAGACATTTATAATTTATAGATAACTGAAAGACTTTAAAAAAATTATGTTAGGAACTTAGATGTAATTAATGAATATTGAGAATGATTGAGTTTGATTATAAATAATATGAATCTATGAGGGCAAAAGTGTAAAAATATAATAGTATTTTTTTAATTAAAAGACAAAATTTAATAGTACACATATCTTAGGTAAATCTAACGGACCAAATTTAATAATGCATGCATCTCGAGAAAAATCAAACGTTTCAGCATGCATCTCGAGAAAATTTTGATTGCCCAAGCTCGCGTCTCGAGAAACTTGATAGCTCATATTTATTCATAATCACATCTCGAAGAAATCTGACAACACATATTTATCCGTGCGCGCGGCTCAAAGAAACTAACGAACCAGCACACATCTCAAGGAAATATGTTGCTCTAGCTCGTATCTCGAGAAAATTTGATGGTTCATGTTTATTTGTATATGCATCTCGAGGAAATCTGGCGTCTTAATATATTTTAGTTTACTTTGCCCACTAAAATAGAACAGACCTGAGAGATAAATGAGAAGGAGAAGGGAGGAAAAGGAAGAAGAAGTGAATGAATGAGGAATGAAACTCTAACTTTATTATGAGGATTGTGAAACAAAGGAGGAAGGAAGATAGTGGAAGAAGTAGAGGAAGGAGGATGAAAGAGAAAGTGGAGGAATGAGGAAGATGAGAGATGATGAAGGGGGGATGAGGTGGCGAGGCTGCGAAATAGAAGAAGAAGAAGGGCAGGAAGAGGAGGGAGGAGATTTTCTTGATCATATCTCAGACATGTTCTATTTCAGGGGACAAAATTAAATTAAAATTTATTTTATGAGATTAAGCTATTGTCAGTAATTTAGTTAATGGGGTTAAGAGCAAAATTATATTAAAATTTATTCAGATGTCAAATTCCTCAAGATGTGTGCAAAAATAAATATAAGAACTACAAAAAATGATGCCTACCAAAACTTCTTCAGCATCCTAATCATCCATGTAGCACTAGAAATTGGTTAAGTTCAATCAATAAATGGAACCAGTAATTTTGATCCAATTTTGTGATAGCAAATATTTCAATAGAGAATGAATTTTGATGGCAGTTCATATGCTGGAAAGAAATCTACTATTAGGTAAATCGGAAATCTTATATAATTAAAGGTTTTCTTCACTATGGCAAGAAAACTACCTGAATTCGTTTTTGTTGCACCAAATATGGATTTAGTTGAAATCTTACTTATTGAATAAATGTAAACACGACAATATTGTGGCCATGGGCAAACAAATAAGTTACATGTCTCAAAGAAAACCAATAACTATTGTTTTCTTTGAATTTATATCACAAGAATAGCCTCCATGGAAAAAGCAAAGCACCAAGATCTAGTGATGATGATTTACTTGCACATAACGAAGGCCGCAGTACTTGCAAACAGCTGGTTCTTTCAGATCAAGGCAAATAAACTCAATTGGATGCCCAAGTGCAGGATCATTGTCTGCAGAACACGGAAACGAAGTTATACTTGGAAGGCGTTCAAAAGGAACAGAAAGGTATGAACATATTTCAATCATACGAAATTTCACTTATCATCAAGGGGGGAAGAAATATAACACATTGAGTACAAACTCACCTCCTTCACATGCAACAATCCTGCCCTCAACCTTGATGGGAGGAACTTCATTGATCAATTCCATAGGAGATTTCTTACTAGTATCCTATAATTAAGATACAAAACGTGTTAGAATCATATAAATTTGAAGAAACAGAATGAGGAAAGTGAGCATGATTAAATATTATAGATAAAATGGGGTTCCAGGCGCTGAGGCTGGAATTTTTTTGCAAGGAAATCATTTTCTCAGCAAATACAACTTTATATAGCTGCATTTGAGTATGCATTCATTCTTATCCTTGCGAGGTCAACAAATTGTTTAACTTCATACCTACAAGTGACTTCAAGCAAAATGATAGCATCTTATGAGAAGAAAGATTTTATTCCCAACAAATATTGCTTAAGAACCAACTACAGAGGTTCCCCACCATTCATGAAGAAGTCCACACTGTTCTTAGGATGCCAAAAGAAGATGAAGGTGATATTGATGATGTACTTTGGTGGTGCCTGGTGAGTCTTCTCCAAGAAGGGGTGGGATTTGGGCTACTAGCTGTATATATTAATTGTTTTAGGTGTATTGAAGTGCACAAAGAGGTTGGTGGTAGGCTTCAATGTCGAGCTGTGGGCTGCAAAGGAGAAAATTCTGTCTTGGAAATCCACCACTACCTGACAATGATACATTCGTGGACAGAGTTGATCGCTTCTTGTAACACTTTCCCTTCTTCAGTGTCAACATCCAACTCCAAACATTGGCTTGTAGAGATGGAATTGAACTGCAAGCCCCTAAGATTAGGTCTTCACTAGCTCGGTAAACATTGTTTTCAAGAATCCCACATAATGCTCTGGTATCCTTAACAGTAAGGAACTCCTTATTTTTCGATGTAGTCAATGGAATTAGTGATCCATTTGTGGTTCACTAGAGGAAGGAAATATTTTGTGCAGAAATCCATAATGTGACCCCATCCTACTCTCGGTTTCGTCTGCCAACATGCATGCTCTCATTAAACAGTTGATCGAAATCTTTATTTAACGCTAACCAAGAGGCTCATTCATCTTGGTCCAAGTCCCACACATATCAGTACTATCAAGGATTTGGAGCTTAGTCTCATAACTCTTGATCAGCTTCAGCTTGTCAAGCTTCCTAAACACCAACATTTCAATTTTTACGGCTCAAGGAGCTTCAATTCTTTTCCGCAGAACAAACCATAGGTGATCGCTCACTGAAATGGTCCAGGTCTCATGAACAAAGCTTCGAAGTGTTTCTGGGCAAATCACATGGCCTTCAATTGATGAGGTTCAGTAAAGAAAAACTAGGAATACTACTTAGAATGATGGCATTATGATCTAAGTCTTCTTTCTCCAGCAAAACTTCAGAAGCCACACCAAATTAGTCCACCCATTTGTTGTTGCAAAGGAACCTAGGCTGGAGAAGCTCACATGCTCGACCAAGGAATCTCCCCCCTTAATGTCAATCCTCTTGGTTCATAATTTGTCAATGAAAAGGTTGAAAGCTCTCATCTTGGGAGTCATTTTGCCACCCCTATACAGGCTCTCCTCACATCTGGTAATGCTGAAATCCCCACTAAAATACCGAGGAAATTGCCAAAGCCTGTAAATTCTTGCATTTCGTCACACAATAGCTCTCTGTATGCATTGACTACTAACCTACAAAACCCTGTCATAATCCATTCAAAATTTGAATTGTCATCTACGTATTCAAATTTTGACAGAAAGCCGAATGCAAAATTCCACAGAAGAAACCATTCTGATGTCCCATGCCATTACGATGCCACCAGGCAGACCTAAGGATGGGATAAAAATCCCTAACCCGCACAATTACACAAGATCCCCATCAATCAACTCTTTTTTGGTTTATTGAATAAGGGAATGTAAGGACGATTAATATGGATAATCTTTTGAGATGGATCATTTTATCTTTTAATATAATTGGGTATTTAGCTTGGATAATCTTTTGAGATGGATCATTTTATCTTTTAATATAATTGGGCATTTAGCTAGCAGATAAGTTACTTAATTAGTATTATTTGGTTAGGCTTATTAAAGTCCGTAAGTAGTAGTTAGGGTTTAGTTAATTCCTTGCCAGGTAAGTTATTGGCACGATAAATATGGCCTAAAGCCATTATTGTAACTCAGTTGATTGAATATGAAGAATTGATGTCTTCAATTATCTTTTATTTTCGTAGATTTAGATTTGTTTTTTCTTTTAGCTTGGATACATCATCTGGTATTTTCGGTTCTAGATTGGTTTGATTGATTGAAGAAGAGAAATTAAGAAAAGAAAAGAAGGAAAAGTGTTTGATTGGAGAAAGAGAATAGGTTTTTCAAAGAAAATCAAGTTCACTGATCCTAGCCAGCCATGTTGCAAAGTCCAGATTCGCCGTCACCTTCGACTAGTGCAAACCCAAACCAACCTGCAAGCAACATGTCATCCCCACTCTTACCACTGGTGAGAGAAGCTTCCATCGCCTACATCGAAACCAGTTGTCTTCTGGCACTCACCTAAATCCAAACCCTCCGATTGTTTCAGATCGTGTGGAGGAGATATTTATCTTATTTTGAAATAGGTCCCTAAATAATATTTTACTTAAGTCTTTGGCCTGAATTTATTAAGTAGTCCCTGATCTTAAGGGCGGCCACGAGACGAGACAGACCTCATCCTGATCCGTTTCTTCGAGATCGGGACAGGATAGACCTCATCCCATCCCAAACGGGTTTGAGACGGGATGGGATAAGTAGGTACTAAACTTATGGATAGACTTCCTTGAGGTTTCACATGTTAGTTTCTAAATTGATATTTATAAATGCATTTGTTGAACTTTCCTATGTGCTTGAATATATAGGGCATTGTTTTAGAATGGTCATGAAGCAAGTACTTCTTGATTATAAACTTTGATGTACAAATCGAGTTTGCACGGAAAAGACAAACATTGAATGTAATACCACAAGAAAATTGTCGCTAATTATGTAATGACTCATTTATGCAGGGTTTTTCCAATGGGCATGATCTACATTCCATGTTTTAAAGATTTATCCTTACTTTTATTTTCCATACTTCTAATAGAATTTCTTTTTTCTACCCAATAATTTTGAAAATTCATCAAACGAGTTGCTTTCTATGCTCCGATAGAAACATAAATAGGATTATACAACCCTTGCAGTTGATTACATATTTATGCAAGAAGAATGTGTCCCTATAAAAACGTTGTTCATGAGTAGAAATCTATGTTTTGAAGTCATATAGACCCAATGCACATCAATATAAATAACAAAGTACTGCATGCCTCATCTTATTTGACACTTGTTTTAAGGGGATCTAATTACTGATTAAGTTATTTTAGAAAATGAGAAATAATTTCTCTTTGTAATAGGTTTAAGCTTCCAGATTCACTGTCTTGTTTCATCCATTACGATATCTGTTGCACAAATCACTAATGCCCAAAGTTTTCCTATTCTTAGTTGACAAATATACAACCATGGCATCACATTTTACATTCATCATCATCATCATCATCAAAGCACATTCCCGAGACTCTCGGGGTCGACTACACGTATTTAAGTTCTCCAAGCAATGCGATCATCCGATCCCACATTAATCTTTTTGAACCAAAACCCATGCAAAGAGATGTGACGGATTTTTACAGTTGGCTGTCACATGCCTAACACCATCTCTCCTTCAGAGGGATGTGACATGATTTTTGCAGTTGGTTGTCACGGACCTAACACCAACCCTCCTCCATAGGATGTGACAAATTTTAGGATTGGCTGTTGCTGGCCTAACACCAACCCTCCTCCAGAGGGATGTGACAGATTTATCTGGAGTGACGGATTTTACGATTGGCTGTCACGAGCCTAAGACCAACCCTCATCTAAAGGGATTGGTTCCTCCTCTACATTAATAATATTAAAAATCAATTAGAGATGGGACCGATGGGCGAGATTGAAAATCTTCGTCTCGATCCCATCCCACTCTAGACGGGACGGGATCGGGATGGGATGATCAATCCCAAAAGGACACGAAAAAATTGGAACGGAACGAGATGGGATGCCCACCCCTATTTGATCCTGCACCCCAAAAATGTAAGAACGCCCCACCATTAACAAAATAAAAATAAAAATGAATGACCCATAATATTCTCATATCATTATTATCCTACATACCAATATATATCCCAAGCCCCAAGTTAGTACCCATATCCAATGGTTTCATCTGCAATTGAACACATATTTACTATCCTACACCATAAAACACCAATGTCCCTTGTTACCCCCAACTCATTTAGCTTACAACACAATTGGCTAATGACATCCACCCCATTATCGATTTCACTATGCCACTAATTGTGTTGGACAAGGAGTTTTGGAGAAAATTAGAAGATCGAAGTCGTCCGCTTTGACAAATTTTTTTATGGCCGGAAAGAGCGAGCAGAAGCAAGGACGGACGAGAGGTACCAAAATAAGAAAGCATCATTTGACACAAAACTGGCCCTCCTTCAACCACCAACGTCCATAACAACAGGTGGTCTCAGTCTATCCATGGTAGTGAGTGAAGAAATTTACATTGATCCTTATTGGTTGTCCTTTGCGAGGAGAGTTGTTAAAAAGTTGTGCATTCAGACGCTCGTGCAGATTGATCTAGGCTTCTCTACCTTGCTGCAACATTGGCTCTTTTCGTAGTACTTACTTGAAGCTCCCCATTGCAGCAAAATACAAGGATATCAAAGTTTGGGAAGATTTCCTAGAACGCATAAAAGGTAGACTTAGCACTTGGAAGCAGAAATACATAGCCAAGGCAGGTAGAACAACATTAATCAAGAGTACACTCTAGTATTTATGCTCTCCCTCTGCACAATTCCGACTTCCATTGCCTCTAGAATGGAAAAATATGAGATACTTTATTTGGGACAACTCTCCAATAAGGATGAAGTACCATCTGCTCAACTGGTGTAAGGTTTGTCAGCCTAAGGATAAAGGGGGTTTGGGTATCAGAAAAATGAAAGAATTCAACAAAGCCCTCCTCATGAAATGGATATGGAGATTTGGGATAGGAACAGATGAAAGTTATTGCAACTAAATATGGGGTTGAAGCAAGGGACTGGTTTGCTCAATCCCACATCTCCACTCACGGTTAGTCTCTTTGGAAGAGCATCATGACTTACAAACAACTCCTATTGGATCACATCTCTTTGAAGCTCGCAATGGGGAGATAAACAGTTTCTAGGAAGACAAGCGGGCAGGTGACACCTCCCTCAAAGGCACCTACCCAACCATCTACAATGCATGTTGTTTGAAACGAGGCAAAATCAGAGATTTTTACAACTCCAGCGTGGAGGGCAACCTTCTTGGGATTTTCTTCTTAGGAGAAGCCTTAATGACTCGGAGGTACCTCAAATGACTCATCTTCTACATGAGACTAAATCCATTCCATTCATTTGGATGAAGAGAATGATCAATGTGTGTGTGAAGGAAGGACAAGGCAGCTCTCACAAAAGATCAAGTCCTATGTCCAATTCTCTGACATAGATACCAGACTTCACAAGTTGCACCAGCTCATTTGGATGAAAGAGGTCCCTCCTATGGCCTATTTTTCCTGTGGACCATAATTCATGGTAGGCCAGTGACTATTGATAATTTGAATAGGAGAGGAACGGTTCTTACAAACCTTTGTCCCCTATGTGGACTAGATCTAAAAAGCATTGACCACATTCTTCTCTCCAGTTCATTTAATCAAGGTACCTTGGCATGTCTCATGGAATTCAGAATGCAACTTGTTATTCCTCCTACCTTCCAACAGTTGGCAGAGATGACTGGCATGCCTCAAACATAGGGAACATCAACCTGTCATCTATTGGAAAATGGTTTTGGGCTAGGCTCCTCCATGCCTTAGCTTGGGTCATTTGGAGGGAAAGGAACAACGGGATTTTCAAGAATGTAACTAAAGATGTACTTAGGGGCGAAACTGAGGCATATTTAGAACACCCAAATTCTCTTCCTGCATGTTTGATTGAAGAGATATCTTCAGAGACACAGTCCCCTATCCCCTAGCACACTTTGAAGCTATATATACAATACTTTTGTTTTGCTGATAAAAAAAAGAAGATAGAAAGAGCTACCAAATGATTATTTGCAGAAAATGAGTTCAAGGGTGACCTTCCTTGATGGGATTAGGATGTACATGTGTGCCCTGCATACAGGGTCGTTTATGTTCATCAACTCATTGCTGCAAAAAGGTATCTAAAGCTTCAAGTGGTTGTGATAAAGGCGGTGATAGAACTTGAAAAACTGGGATGATGCGATAGCCAGATTGGGATGAGGGCATGGGAACTGCTATGTGGGTAGTATAGAGCAGTGTAAACCATAAAGACAAGAAAATGTAACAAGATGGGAGCAAGCTAAAGAAAAACCAAAGAACAATGCCCCAAGAGGATTTCAAAATCTAAATCTCTCATAAAATGAGAGATTTAAAATCTAAAACCAAATATGAGAAAACAATAAACTTAAGATGGACGGAAATTTGGACCAAAAACTTTTGGTGAATGTTATCAGGAGATCGATTTAATTTTTAACTTAATTGCAAGTGCTACGAGTGGGGGGCCTATCAGTTTAGACAAGACAAACACTCTAAGGGAGATGTATTTGAGTGACCCGGATCAAATGGGTGTGCTATCAACTATGAACCAGAGATGCAATTCAAGTTGAGATGCATTGGGGGAATCTTATTCTCAGGGAAGAGGGGTGGGACTGGAAATATTATCTTCTATGGTATGTTGTCGATCTATTTGGGTTTCAGGTTCTTTTATGAAGGATACAGCTTTTGCGAAGTGCATCCTCTTCGTTGTAACTATTGAAGGTTCCAATGCCAGCTTCACCTTTTTTTTTAAAATAAAAGTTTAGTGGCCATTATTCCTCTCCCTGATCCTTCACATGGACCACAGTCTGGATGGTCCAGGGTGACCCACCATTGGGTCCAACAGAATGGTGGGTTCCTAAAGTCAGACCAGGAACAAAGGGTAGCACACCTCTGGGGCGACCATTGGCAGCATGAGGTGTCGACGTTGGTAGCGGTCAGGTTGCACTCAGGTAAACCGTAGAAAGAAGGTTAATTCGTTCATTCAGCACCCTAATGGATACATTTCAAATTCGAAATAAACAGTGGGGCGAACCTGAACAGCTAGCAAGAATGAACCACCAGATAGAGAGAGGACTATGAATGGGAATCTCAAGGTTGAGGGAGTCAGCAACTCATGGCAATTTGGGCTCAATTTGTTAAACCCTCGAGGACTAGATGACCTATTTCAATTGGGTCCACTGTTGGAGACGCCATATATTTCAGGACACTGAGCTTTTAACTCTTGTGGGCTCAAAATTAGATCTCAGATGGGAGTTCAAGGACCGAATAAAGGGGGAGAAGTGGTCCAAGCATGTAAAGTCCTTTCCAAGGTCTACCAAGTAATCTAGAACTCATTAGAAGAAAGGATTCATCCACTGAGAGGCCAGCTTTGGGACATGTAGCAATCAATAACATGGGATTCACTGGTCTGATCGAGCTTCTAAATCCAAGGAAATTTTTCTCAAGAAAATTTGCCAAATTGAGAAAGGAGATGAAGAGAGAATGAAGAACAAGAATTTGTAACGATTAATATCCTCTTGGCTAGTCACAAAATTGTGGAAAATATTTCTCTAGGGGAGCTAAGAAATTTTTTTCCAAAAATGGAGTCCTCTTCAATCTCCAAAATCCTTAACCTCGAGATGGAGAAATTTTTTTTCCCACTTCCCGTCATATTTCTTCTTTCTTTTTGTAATTTTCTCATAGCAAATTTTCGTTGAAATCAAACACAACCTCGGATTAAAGAGACCAATCTAGTCATAACTTCTTGTTGGGAAAGCAAGGAGAACTCCTCATACAGCTGATGAAGGCGACGATGCATCCAACAATGATCTTAAATTGGTTGAGTTTCGTGAGCATTGGGCAGATAGGTAAGGCAAGGTAAGACAGTGGGAGTTTGTGGGCTTTCTATTGATATCAATAAAGATTAAACTTTGGGAGTTGCAAAGAGCTTTCCCAGAAATCAAGGTGAGAACTTAATGTGTCTACGAATGGAAAGGGATTAAGGTCCTGAATTGGCCCGCTCATGACTTCGAAGCAGAAGACGAATTCATCAGTATTTGTAACCTGATTCATAAATTCCTACATCCAAGGGACCAGAAAAAGTGTCAATGGAAGCTGATTTTATCAAATCAGTTTGGGCAAAAGACTTCCATAATTGGCAAAAAGTGGCAACTTTGGCAACTTCTAGAACCCTCTCAGTATGAGTTAACAGAGTCATTCAAAGCTTGGAAGTGTTTAAGAGGTTCTCTCGCTATTAACTATTAAGTAACAAACATTGAAGATAATCAAGAAGAGGTCTTCTCGAATGTGTATGTGCTATGCTACTGCATCACTTTGCCTCACTAGAGGTAACAAAAATCTTACTAACCCCTCATCATCAATCAAATCTAGCAAAACTACAATATGAAAAACCTAAATCAATATAACATCAGAAATTAAAAAACAAATCACAACATCTCAAACAATTAAAATAAACTTGATGGAAAAAGAGAGAGAGAGAAACCTGCATCCATTTCGCAGTGTGTGGACTGATTTGGTCAGGGACGAGGCTAAAATTTCTGATGATATACGAGGACGACGAAGAAGAAGAAGCTGAATTCATCGTCGATGCTTTTAGGGTCCTTAAGAGATTCAAACCCCTCATTACGCCATTCCTGCTTGCCATCATCAAAGAGAACAGAGAGAGAGAGAGAGACTACTCAAGTAAAGAAATGAAGGATTTTGTTGGCCTCGTTTGTGACATTTGTTGAATTGTTTGGATTTTGAAGTGGCGCTGCTGTAAATTTGGATCAAACCAAGGGTCTTATATAATTGTTTATGTCTCCAACATCTCTTCATCGATTTCAGCTAGATCAATCAAGTGAGTGAATTTTAAATGCATGTTAAATGAAAACACATGGTTCTCTTTACATGTGATTGTGTTCGATTGAGTCATTATTGACATTTTTAAGATGATGGATGATATTGGACTGATCTGACTCTATAGAAAAGTTCAACTGAAAAATCATATTTTAACATAAAGATTAAAGATTTTGGGGCATTCAAAACTCGGTTAAAAACTTTATTAAACCTGATCTAATTTAATCGATTGCAAAGAAACCTTATTTAAAAATTTTTATATTTTGCATTAATTGTTGGTTTTTATTTGAAAGATCTTAAAAACAATGTATTTTAAGCTTCAACGATATCAATTTCACTAGAATTAGACCATTAAATAAAAAGTTATGATAATTAGTATTGTCCACTTGGCTATCTCATCTCTAAGACAAACAATAAGTAGGGAGAAAATGTTCGTACCAAATGACCTTTGAAGTGAGTCATCAACATTGATGTGATGTTTATTTAGCTTTTCACCTTCTTTTGCATTGGAATCAAATACACATTAGTAATACTAAGGAAGTTACCGATTACTTGTGAAAGCTTGATGTACAAGATAATCATGGTCTACATTAGTGTGTGTTTCCTTTTGTTTTTATAACGTTCGGGTTATTTATCCTAATATAACATTATAAATTTTGTTTAATATTTGACTAATGTATACACCAACTCCTTTTGCATAACAAATTGTAACAGGAATAAGTGGAT
The DNA here is from genome assembly GCA_003290165.1 of Berberis thunbergii. Classification (NCBI taxonomy): domain Eukaryota; kingdom Viridiplantae; phylum Streptophyta; class Magnoliopsida; order Ranunculales; family Berberidaceae; genus Berberis; species Berberis thunbergii. Next base: position 83,484 of record QNQO01001920.1, read on the forward strand.
TAAAACTTTTGGTTGGAAGCATAAATTTTTTTTTGGATTGTATTCATGTATCGTATTTTTTCATTGTGTTTTATGGGAAAAGAAAAAACTAATTAATAAGTCCTTTGAAACACTAGTTTATCATATAAAAAAAAACTTTGTTTAACCTATAAGCTCATTTTAAAACAAGGCTCTAAGACAAGTGTTACATTATTACCCTATTATTTCAAATTTTCAACAGGCGTCAACTTTTCTGAAAAATGTTTTCTCTAACTTGTGTCATGAACATTCAACTCCTTAGACTCTTAAAAGATTTAAAACAATATAATGATAATAACAATTCATTGATATCTGATTTGCTTCTTAATGTTGCAGGTGATATCAATGATAGACAATATGTAGGACAGCTGGTTCTGAAAGATCTTTTGTAGCAATGTGTGGAATGTTAATGCAAGCATCTATGTTTTATTTGTAGCAGAGTTGAACATTGCAGCTCCTCTTTTTGTCTTGATCATTGGTGCAATGCATCAACTAAGCATGAAGGGTCGATCATTTATGATTTCCTTTTGAATATGGATGACTATGACATTAGATCTAGCTTGGAAGATGTTTGTAAATCAGCGGATGATGCATAGTGTGCTTGTATGATTTCGTTTTAGTTCTTATTATAAATATATTAAAAAAAACAATATAATGATGTTTTAGCTCTTATCCCTACTTTATAGAAACTTAAAAAAATCACAAACAATCATATAACTTTTAGAATTTAACAAGGGAATCTATCATATTATATTGCAATACATTATTCTCCATTTAACTATTTATTTATAAATAACATTTCTACTACTACCTGTTTACCCCAACCTTTCGTGGATTTTATCCCTTTTTGGTTCCATTATATTTTATTCATATCGTAGTTTATATGATGATGTTATAGTTGATACTAAGTTTACCAACCACAATTCGCATTGTGTACCATTCTATTGAGTTCATAGCTGATCAATATTCTATATTACAATTTAGAGTGGTGTTTTGCCATTCATTGCTGATTGGGACAAAGTCAAATAAAAAAGATTAAAAATTAAAAATTGTTAAAATTAAAAGTTTGAAAATGTATTTAATTTGAGGGTTGAAATTCATTTTTTGTGATAGCATATTTGTAAATGTAAAAAATGTAGAATGGCAAAAATAATGAAAAACTTTTGAAATTCATTTATTATTGATTTGGAAAGATAACAAGATCAAACCAAAATTTTATTTTCGACACTTGCAGTCATCTAGCCAAGCTTTGATCTCATGCCCGGCATCTGCTCCGATGTGCATGCTTTTGATTTTCATGGATTGAATATAGTGTTGTGAATCAAGCAGGCTCTATTGCAAAGGAGAAATTTGGAAATGTTTTGCCTTGGTTGGCTTGCAGAATCACATCAAGCATTGTTGATAGCAATATGGCCGAACTTTTATGTTGCAGAAGTGCAATCATTTTATGCTATAATTATCACTAGAAGATGGTTGTTTTGTGGGTGATTTATTGACAGTGGTGAACTTTTTGAATGATCAACAAACTGTTGCAGAAGACGGTCATTGAATTATCATACTTTACTTACCTCTCCAACAACACCACATTGTCCATCAACCATGTTAGCAAGTTGCAAGCTCGGTCACAGTCGCCTTCATGGAGTCCAAGCTTAGTGAAATGTTTGAGAACAATCTATAACTGAAATAGAAGATATGGTGATGGACTGTAACAAATTTTACCGTTTGGCACCCACAATATTCAAGCAATTATTATTTGGTACCTATCGATATTTTAGACATTTCAAAAGATCTAATGGTTTCTGGTAGTCAAAGTCAATACTCAATATGAGTTTCGATGGGATTTCAAAAATAAATGGCACCTAAAGAGGATTATGCCTAAACTACTAGGGGCCAAAAGGTAAATAACCTTGCATGAACACACTACAAACTTGAAAGCTTGTCTTCAAATACTTGAATGCCATTTTAAATAGGGTTTAAAGACAATCAAAATACCATAATAAGAAAGAAACATGAAAACGTACAAATTCATGGGGGGAGGGAGCGGACCTAGGTTGGACATGCAAATATGCAAATGACATTTCAAAGGGTTCTAAACAATAAACTATTTTAAGATTTATATCTAGCACATGACAAACCTATAACACTTTCAACCTGAAAAATGTAATTCTCGAATTATAAAAACAATATCAATTTAAACTATAAAATCAATATCGGTTGAATGAAATTATATAACTACACAACTAATTTATACAGTCAATAAAGATTAAGATAACTCAAAAACATTTATCCCAAAGTGACAACATTTATCTCAAGGATATGATAACCCACAAACATATCAATCATTGCAAGAACTTCAAGCATTTTGTGTCAAAGTTAATAAAAATCAACCCAATGCTAAGAATGATTAAGATGATCAACCTCAAGAAGACTGAAGTCCAAGATGGGGTTGAACTAAGTCAATGACAATTAGACTAAAAAGTCGAAAACAAATCAAATCACTAAGTACATGACAATAGGATGAAAGAGTTTTCATTGGAGTGTATTTTATCCATTAGTTAAAAAACAATTCAGTAATAAAGATACATGATGCTACATGCCCTTCCACCGTAGACCAACCAAACAAACTTTGATGTGGGTGAAACTCATCTTGTGGTTGGTTTGCAATCTCACATTCATCTTTCTTAAAACCAACTCTTTTTATTTTCCAAACAAACAAAATATTGAAATAGAGCTATGCAAAAGCTTTTGTTTTGAAGCATATTTGGTCGACTAATCTTGGCAATTTCAAAGTTGTTAGAGACTATTTATTTGATCAATCAAATTTGATCACGACAAATAACTAGTTTTAGTCAATGGCAATGACTTTTTGACACCACTACTTTTGCTGAAGGAAATCACCACTCCATACTTTATGAAGTACACAACAAATATAAACAAAAAAACCTACCACCACCTCTCTTATCTCTTAAAGAACAACACCACCACTGTACCGCCTCGCCCCACTACCTTGCTCGCCACCACCGTCGGGCAGGTTGGTCACATATCTCCTCTATTATTTATGTTATAATATCTTTTTCTCTTCCTTTGTTATTATTCTCATATCTTATATTCTTCTCCACTGCCGGAGGCACCACTCCACCCCGCCTCCTTATTATCTTCTCCTATGTTTTTTTTCTTGCGCTAGAGTAGGTTTCTGCGAACGGGGAATCCCCATTCACACAAATATGCTCGAGGGCATAAAAAACAAAGGAGGTGATAAGAAAACAAGAGAAGAAGAAGAAGAAGAATAAGAGATTAAGAAAATAAAGAGGTAGGGGCGGTGGAAAAAAGAAGAGAAGAAAAAAAAGAAAAGGAAGATAGGAGAATTAGAAGAACAAAAAGATAATAATAAAAAAAAGAACAAAAAAGAAGATGAAGGGATGAAAGGTGGTGGCGGAGTGGTGCGACCATCGGTAGTGGGCGGGGGGGGGGGGGGGGTGCTGCTGCTCCGTTGTTGTTGTGAAGAAAGAAGAAAAGGTGGAGAAGAAGATGAATAGCAGTGAAAGATGTGTTTATATAGGTGGCGTGGTTCAGTATATTAGAAGAAAGTCTTGTAGTATATTTCAACAAAAATGGTAATGTCAAAAGGTTGCTACCCAAGTCACTTTGTCCAAAGTTACAAACCTAAAAGTTGAAACAATTTATGCATTAGGAAATGAGGAGAATTGGAAACATGGTTGCAACCCTTCCCTTGCTTTTGGAAAGAAGGCAAAGGGGTTTGTCTAGTAAAACTAGAAAGTTTTATGCTTGGTAACTAAGCAAAGGCTGCGAAACAGCAAAAGGGCGAGAGAAAAGGCCAAAGCTATTTCCTACTCAAAGATGCAAATTCTGCTACGCTGCTCCATGCAATACTATTCTTTCATATTGAGTATAAAAACTGCCACGTTAGACACCAAACTGTATTCCTACACGTGGTGGTCATATACACACTTACACACACGAACAGGGAATTCAATTGGCCACATCAAACTCTGTTGTTAAAAGTTCCACCACCTACTTTCCCCATCCGCAAGTTAGGGTTTTTTTTTTTTTTTTGTTTCTCAGAGCCTCTCGTATCGTTTTGTCTGGGAAACTCTCTCTTTCTTTTCTATATTAGGGTTTTAAGTTTTAGGGTTTGTGATCTATCAACCCTTTCGTTCAATTTTGTTTTCCGATTCGATTAGATCGTGAAGTAATCATGCCTCCGCGAGCGGCGAAGAAGGCTTCTGGGCCGAAGAGGGCACCAGGGAGACCTTCCAAAGCGACAACAGCCAAAGCACAGCAGCAGATGGAGGTTGTTGAAGAGACGGTAGTGGTGAAGAACGAAGAAATCAAGGTGGAGGAGACTATCCATGAGGAGAAACATGTTGAACCTGAGGTCAAACCTGAAGTGAACGGATCTCAAGACATCAAAGGTATAATCCTTTTACGATTCGATGATTATGGCACTTTGGGGTTTTCTTATTTGTTTGATTTTGCTGTGGGTATTACTGTTTTTCCCCAAATTTAGACCTTTCTTTGTTGAGGTTTTTGTTCCGTGTTGAATTTCTAGAAAAAAGATTGGATCTTTAGCGGAGATTGTTTAGCCCTAGAAAATTCTGGGAGACTCTTAATCAGAGAAGTACTACAAATCCATTATTTGTATTGCTGTTGTGATGTTATTTTTGGCTTCAATGTTTTTGGCAATGTTGTGACTGCATAATTTGATTGATTTTGATACTTAATTGAACTAGTTTTTGGTATTGCTTTTAGTTTTCGTTGTCTACTAATTTACTGGTTTATGGGTATATGATCTTATGACTCCCCATCTTCATACTTTTGATTGCAAAATCGAAAAAAGAAGAGAAAAAAGGCATATTTTTAATAGTTTGTTCTTTATTAGCGTGACATATTATTAGATAGAACATTCATGACTAGAATCGAATTCAAGAACTTTGGACTATCGGAAACTCTTTTATTACCCCACTGTCTAGTTTTAGTCAGGAAGTTATAGAACTGTAGGTGTCACTGGGTGTATTAACAGTATCAATGGACACTGCAATGACAGAGGAACATGATGTGAAAGAAGCTTTTGACGAAGATGACCAGGGTGAAAGGTTGGATCTGGAGGACAATGAAGCAGAATATGAACCTGAAGAAGAGGCTGCACTAGATTATGATGAGAAAGATAACGAGCTAGAGGATGTACGGGAAGAAGGAGATGAAGTGGAGGAAGACCATGAGGAAGATGATTTAGTTGATGAGGAAGAAGGTGATATGGCCGATGAGGAAATGGAAGATCTTGCTGAGGGCATGGAAGGCGAAGAGGAAGAACACGGCGAAGAAGGCCAAGGAGACATGATCTATAGAGAAGAAGAAGAGCATCATGATGTTGTTAAAGAGAGGCGTAAGCGTAAGGAGTTTGAAGTATTTGTTGGGGGTTTGGATAAGGATGCAACTGAAGATGATCTCAAGAAAGTATTTAGTGCTGTAGGAGAAGTTATTGAAGTCAGGCTTATGATGAATCCTCTGACTAAGAAGAACAAAGGCTTTGCTTTCCTACGCTTTGCCACTGTGGATCAAGCCAAACGAGCTGTTAAAGAGCTAAAGAATCCAGTGGTATTTTCTTGTTGCTATCCTATTTGAGAGTTAATGTTTGATTTCATTTTTTCCCACTTCGATTTCTGAGCAACTGTTACTTTCTAGGTCAATGGGAAACAGTGTGGTGTTACACCAAGTCAAGATAGTGATACCCTTTTCCTGGGCAACATTTGCAAGACATGGACAAAGGATGCTGTAAGTAGGATTTATAGTTCAGTGCTTGTGTGTGTTATACATTTGGTGAACATCTCCAGTGACAATTTGTTTATTATTGTTTGGTGTACCTTTTATTCAGTTGAAGGAAAAGCTGAAGCAATATGGAATTGAAACAGTTGAGGACATGACCCTTGTTGAGGACAGTAACAACGAGGGAATGAATCGTGGATTTGCTTTCTTGGAATTCGCATCTCGTTCAGATGCTATGGATGCTTATAAGCGGCTGCAAAAGAGAGATGTTTCTTTTGGTGTTGATAGAAATGCTAAAGTTACTTTTGCAGATTCATTTATTGAGCCTGATGATGAGATTATGGCACAGGTACTTGTTGAACCGAAACCTTTACGTAATTTGTCGCTGGCATGATCATAAGCATTTGTCGAACTGCTTGGCTACATTTATACACTAGAGTTTTGTGATTGCTTTATGAAGCACAGTGTTATCTCCTTAGATGTTCTTTACACGCCTACATGAGTGTTTACACTAGTTACCTAGCACTGTTCCCTATCCACCTTTTTATTTGCTCCAAACCATTTTGTTGTTTTGTACTTGCTGAAACCAACATCACATTTTCTTATTATGTATATATCTTATTTCATTGGACGGAAGCTACTTAAGGAGTTAAACACATATTTTCCTTCAATTCAATGTCTGTAGTTTGCTGATTTTTCTTGACTTCCTATGATTGATTTCAGGTTAAAACCGTTTTTGTGGATGGTTTACCTGCTTCTTGGGACGAGGAACGTGTGAAGGAGCAACTTAAAAAATTTGGATCAGTTGAAAAGATTGAACTTGCACGCAATATGCCATCTGCCAAAAGAAAGGATTTCGGGTTTGTAACTTTTGACACACATGATAATGCAGTGACATGTGCTGAAGCTATCAATAATTCGGAGCTGGGAGATGGAGACAACAAGGTTTGTCACAGCTCTTATTATTTGTCACAGCTTTTGTTTATTATCTCCCACTTTGGAGCTTGTATATATAAAATAACATTTTTTTTAGTTGGACCAGTTATGCTTATTGTTTTAGTTGATTCAGGTTAAGGTTAGGGCCAGGTTGTCAAGGCCTCTTCAGAGAGGTCGTGGAAAGCATGCTTCCCGCAGCGATTTTTACCCTGGAAGAGGGCCTTACCAAAGTCTTAGGGGATCATTTAGTCGTCCAGTTCTAGTTCCTCGTAGCTTCCCTGGACGTGGTTTGAGAGGTGTTGGAGGACGATTAGCACCTATTCGTGGTCGTGGGTTTAAGGGGCCATTTGGGCTGAGAGAAAGGAGACCTGTTATGGCTGTACCAGAGCGAGTCAGGCCTTTGCCACCCCCACCTAGGTCATACAGCAGAAAACCTAGTATGTATCCACTGCACCTACTGCTCGCGTTTGGTTATTAGCTACGTTGTGTTGTTCTGAATTATTTTTTTTCATACTTATTTTTGTTTCTAATGATCTGTACAGTCCCTTCGTATCCAAGAAGTTCAAAGAGGGATGTTATTCGACGTGAAGAGCTTCCTCCTCCTAGGAGCAGCAGAGCTGCTGTGGATTATGGGTCCAGGGCTGCTCCTGAGAGGCGGTCATCCTACAAGGCTGATTATTCATCCCGTACTTCTGGCTACCCTGAAGATGTGCCTCGCAGCGTTGCGCGTCCTGCAACAAGGAGAGGATACGTTGATGAAGGCTATGACAGGAGATTTGAAAGGCCTCCTCCAAGTTATCGTGAAAGTCGTGCTCGTGATTATGATTCGATCTCTGGATCAAAGCGTCAATACTCTGCATTGGTTAGTTATTCTTTTGTTCAAGTTGGGGTTTTTTGTTACTTTTATTTGTTTTCACCTATGTTTGGATATTTATGATACATTCTTCCACTTTTGTACATTTGCAACCAATATTCTATTAATGGAAGTTGTATAATTATGTCATGTTATTAAAGGATGACGCACCACCACGTTATGCGGACACTAGCATTCGCCAGTCGAGAGCTCGCTTGGACTATGGAGTTGGTGGTAGTTCATCTCATTATGCAGAGACTTATGGTGATAGGTAGCTTTTTTTGCAGCCACTAGAGTTTTTCACCTGTCACTTTGTGTCCAGACAGTAACTCTTAGTACTTTGTTATGGATGATAGGATTGGGAGGTCTCAGCTAGGTTATGGCTCCAGCAGAAGTTCCCTCTCTGGCCAGGATTCACATGGCGTGTATGGTAGTCGTCAGGGTATGAGCTACAATGGAGGTATACACAGTTCTTTATCTTACCATGTTTGTTCTTTATTTTTGTTACTTTTTTCAAAAAACTAGCTCTCGGCACTTATGGTGTTTGTCTGTCTTCAGGTGCTTATGGTGGTAATGATGTTGGGGGGATGTACTCTTCAAGCTATGGTAGTGATTACATGTCTCGTGGTGCTGATGTATGTTTATTCTATTCCCAAGTATTTCTGATGCTAATATTTGGACTATATTTTCTTCGCTGGATTCTTTTGTTTAATTATTTTTTGTTGGTATTACAGGTGGGTGATGGCTCCTATTCATCGTCGCTTTATTCCAGCCGAAGCTTGGGTGGCAGCAGTTACCTTGGTGGAGGTAGCTCTGGCTCCTATTATTGAGGTAAGTTTATCTTCACATGATTCTCATTTTCCGTATTGATGGTAGTGATAACTTGTGCCAATTTATAAGATTTGTTCACAAGTCATTTTAAACTTTTCTTTAGCTGTAGTGGTCTAGTTGGGGGCAATATAGCTTTCTGGTCACATGAATTTGTGTCTGACACAGATATTACAAGAGGCTGCTGTAGGCCGTGGATAATTTGAAGCTATTTCATAATGAGCCTACATTCTTGGAAAGAAAGATAATATTTTACCAGTGCCTCAGATCTGTGTTATTCAAAGGGAAGAAATGATTTTGAGATTCCATATCTGAAGCAAGGACGTTTGAAGCAAATGTGACAGAGTCTTGGTCCATGATAGGTTCAGACAACGATCTCTTTTCTGTATTACTTCAGCATTGTCAGGAGATTCAAGTTATTTGGACCCCCCTAAAAAACAAGAAAGGCGTAGTATGTGGCTATGTATGAAAAGCATATTTAAATATTTGTCTCCCCAAGAACTCCCTACCAATGGACAAAGAGTTTGTATGGTGCATTATAAGTATTCAATCAGCTTTATTTGACTTATACATAAAAGTTGAGGTGGACACTTTATATACTGAATTCCTTGTTTGAGTTTCATCTGGGTAGCCAGAGGCTATGACCACATCTGCCTTATTATTTGGTAAGGAAGCCCAAAAGAAAGCTTGGGAGATGTTTGCCAACGTGTTTGGAAGAAGGAAAAGTAATATGGCATTTCACTGTGTGTTTGAACAAAGCATGGTTATTGATATTCTTCTGGATGAAGCTTTTCTTTTATTGTTTTGAAGTGTTGGTTCAACAAGCTTAATCTTTAAGACATGTTACTCTTTTAGGATTGGAAATGGTGTTTGGCCAAACAAAGCTGGTGAGATGGTTTCATATTACTGGTCAGAGCCATAATCATGGTTTGGTAAACAGTTTTTGCGTAATTTTGAATAGCATCTCAGTTGAATGCATAAGCATCCCTGTGTGTTGGTATATCTACCAGAAACTGGTAACCTGTCTCGATACAGGGAGCAAAACAAAGGTAGGACAAAAAGTCTACATCTGAAGAATCAAATTATATATTAGATAACTCAGCGATAGTCTATAACGATCTTAGGGTGTGGCATCATTTTAAATCATCTTGCCTTGTTTATTGTTATTGTGCTTTCAGTTGGACTTTGAAAAAAGCAGTATCTTTTTGCAAAGAATTTTCCTTTATGAGTTTCATCACAGAGGACGAGAGGTGTTTGGGTCTACTCTATGTTTTAGATGCTGTCATTACTTGGATGTGTGTGAATAGGTGGTGAAGATGGATTATACTTTGTTATGTTTTCTAGTTAATTAAAGGAAGGGAATTACGTGAATGTAATAAGGGAAGTTTCATTTGATGAATGCAGAAATTAGGAGAATCAAGTTTAGGATACTGTAAAGAAGGGAGTTTTTGTCTGGAATTTTTGTTTAGGTTCACTTAACAGTTAAAGAGTCTACTTCAGGACACTAACATGGTAAAACTTGTCTTGGTAGAGAATCGAGAGATCAGTTTCCGTTGGTCTCTGGTTGGGGAGAGTTCGACAAAAACCTTTCATTCTGTTGTATAATCCCCCATTAGGATCTAGAATTCATCTAGGAATTGAGTATGCCCCCAAGGTTATTTGCAGGCATGCACTCTGAACTCTTGAAGGGTATTTGTAGGTTTGATGACCTTTCTATTTAGTTTACTGTTACAGCGAGTTCTACAGACGTCATCTATTAAATACCTATCATTATTAGGTTTTTGTTCTGAGGGATCCATCTGTTCTGAGATGCATGACTGGTCCAATCTGTCAGACCTGACGCAGTTTGTTGAAAACAGATTTTGTTTTGGATGAAGCATGTCTGGGATATCAATATCTGTGTAGAGTATCAATGCCATCTTCGAATCTTTGTAAATTTTTTTTAGTGACAATCTTTAATGTCAGTTTGAGCTTATAACAAGTTCATGGACCACGACACTTCATACTGTTAGATGGTTGATGGAAAACCAAGGCTACTTGTTTGGGTTAAGTTTTGGTCAACTGTTTTATCAGTTAGGCCACGTGTGTATTCTTTCCCAGAACTCAATGGTTGTGGTGGGGGGTTTAGTGGTGGTTCTGGCGATTTGAGTTTCGCACATTAGAGAAGAGCTGTGTACCAAAAGTTGTTGTAGTTCTACCCATGTCTCTTGATTTTGGGATTAAGTTAGGAGCATATAAACTTGTTCAAGTTGTAGAAGATGGTTTTCTCTCCATTGACGGTAGAGTATGGCGAAGGTAGAGTAGATAAAAGAGATTGAAGGTAGAGTATGGCGAAGGGAGTGAAACTAAAATGTTGGAAAACTAGAACCTGAGTAAAGTGAAATAAATACATTAACAGCTACATGTGTATGGGGTGATGGATTGAGTTAAGGTAGAACTCTGGGTACCACACAATACTCTGCCCATGTCTCTGTGTCCAGGCGGATGGATGAATGTAAAGTTTCATTGCTTTGTGCTTTGGCTAATGGAGAGAAAATGGTTCAACAATCCAACCCCCAAGTGCAGACCAAAATCATTTCTTGATGAATCGTATGTATTTATTTTAATTTTTTGTTGTCCTGAAATATGAAGTGATTGTAACCTATCGTGGATCAACCTTGTGGAATGAATTAATCAATTTTAGCTGCATAATATTTTGTAATATATTGATAGTCCTGACCTCGCACCTTTTTTTTTCTTTTTTCCAAATTCAATAACTTGATGTCTTTATAATGCTTGTTTTGATACTTGTCGAATGAATGTGGGTTATTCAATAAAGCGTTATGGTATGAATGGAATGCATGAACATGTAATTTAAAGATCAACCACCAGTGTTGGAAGTTGACAGGGAGAACCACCACCACCTCAAAACTGTCGATGGTTTTTATTTGGTCTTCTTTGAGTTCTGTAGGTTGTGTAAAGCAACAGCAACAATTTGTGTAAAGCAAAGACATTTAAGATTCGGATTGGAAAGGTATTGAACTGAAATGAAAAGTCCGGCTTACTGATGTTCGCAATTTCCTGTACTATTTGCAGTCTACTTTTCCTTGTTGCTCATTCCATTCCTCACAAGGGCTGACCTTGGTCTATTTGGTATGTTATGCATTTTGTTGAAATTTCATTTCATAAAGGATCAAATTTCGTAAATAGACCAAGGTTCATCCATAGTTCACCTAGCAACAGTTGAAAACAATTTCTGAGAAGTGTCGTAACAAAATGAAGACAAACAAACTCATTTGTTTTTGTAGTTGTGTTAAAAGTGGGAACAGCAGCAACAGTTTGTATTTCAATCACAACCTGATCTCGATAGAATTTAATGGACATACCCCCTTGCATGATACCTTGTGATGATAGACCAAATCGTTCTGTGGTTAGCACCGTACATGTGTCATGATAATTTCGTGAGCATTGCAAAGCAGGTTCAATTGCACGTTCAATTCAGCTTGGCCTAGATAACATGCTATATTCGCTATTGGCAGGATTCATAGGGTTTGACCCAAATTGCAAAGTGCCACTAAGCCCACCAGTCATACGGTCATACTTAATACTTATAAGCCTTGATAAGGCAAGAGTAAGCTCTGATAAGACAAGCATCTGAGAGATTGACTCAAGACAAGCAAATCAACAATACTTTGGTTTCGATTACGAAACAAATACTAGAGTATAAGTTAGGTAATGAAACTTCCTTGCATGGACAACATTCAGAAAGAGAAACCTATTTCACAGATTTAGGAGCATAAGTTGTGTAGGGAAACTACCTTACATGGACAACTCTTAACTAGAAAATGATCTCTAGCAATATTTCTTTCCTTAAATTACGTTACCAAATATCACATTATAAAAATGAGATAAGGTCGATGAACTAAGGTACGCTATAGAAACCCAATTTACAGTTTTAAGCCTCTTTTAAGCTTTATTTAACTTAAGCATTGAAGTGTCATCGATTGCCACACAGTGGTCTTTGGTTCACGTATGCGACCTGTGAAAGTGTATGTCAAGACGAGGAAGGAAAGCAGAAATCGACTACATCACTTTGCATTCAATTGTTATTTTTGTAAAAATATAAGCAAAACCAATGACCAAGTGAAGTGAAATCTTATTGCTCTAAATCTACAAACAAAACCAATTGACCGAGTGAAAAAGGGTGATAAAGTACGAGATGAAAGATGATTTTGCGTGCGCATAACTATTTCACATGTAACTCCGCCCAAATTACTTAATTTATCTTGCTTAACACATACAATAATTAAAGCTAAGATGAACAATTAAACCTAAATAATTACACCAATACCTATTATTAACCACATTTGAGTTCAAAAGTCATGGTTGGGGATGATCTTCATAGGAGATTATGCATGTCTTGCACAAATTTTAGGTTAATGTCGATGGACCAAAAGACAGAATAATTGTGGATGCCCTCATCCTTCGTTTTAAATGAAAATACCTGTGGAAGGAAAACAAATGTAAATGTTTGCATGAAATCTTAAACTCCACACATTCAATAAGCATAACGTTTATATTTCTTTTAGACTAGGATGTTGTTTTTTCCACTCAAAGTTTTACTAAAATAACCCAAATATATATTAAAAAAAAACTATGTTTGGGATTATGTTTTCTAAAGACAGCCAAATTATACTTGAACCTAAAACTCAAAATCTTCCAATGGTGGAAACACGAATGAAAGAAGCCAGATTTGATCCACCAGTGATTGTTTGTGAATGACATTACAATATTTATTTAAAACTCTATAAGATACTCCATAATTTGTTTTGAATTGTTAAATTAGTTATTTTAGTAAAATTTATGGTGAATAGAACAACACCCTTATGGTGTGTTTGGTTGTATGAAATTCTATGTCTTGGGAATTTATTAGGGGACCCTAACATTTAAGGTTAAATTGACGTAGTACTTCTCATTCACTATTAGATTTTGTGATCAATGGTGAAAATTAATGTCCCATAAACATGCGAATCATATGACTTGGGGGAATAAAAAGTGTGATTTTCATATTCATGGGACTTTCATTCTCACAATTGATCATAAAATCTAATGGTGGATGTAGAGTAATAAATCAATTTAGTCTTAAATGTTGGAATTCCCTCATAAATTTCGTGACATAGAATTTTATCCAACCAAACACACCCTTAGAGTGATGCTACACACCTCATCTAAAAGGATGAGTTATTTAGATGAGGTGTGTCGCATCACTCTTGTTTATTTATTGTATGACACATAATCTATTGTACTATCAAATGGCAAATCTAAGTCATTTGTCGTATTTCATGAGCATACGACGGATACAAGGCATTACTAGCTATAGTGTTATGACCAAAATCATTAATGTACACGCATGCATTCTACACCAGTTATGCTTTAATTATACTCTTAGATGATATCTCAAAATTTCTCATACTCTTGGTGAAATTCTTTAGTGAATTGTGTTTTGATCTAGGTAATAGATACGTAACAACAGTGGCAGACCTAAGATTTGAGAGGGGGGGGGGGGGGGGAACAATTATTAGTTGATAATAGTAATTAGCAAGGGTGGAACAAATTTTTTTTTTCAACATGAACTAGTAACTAATAAAAAAATACAGCTATCAAAAGTACATTGCATATACCAAATTGAATCCAGTGTAACCCAGTTTTAGGTCAAAATAAAGTGACAATATCAATAACCTTAGTAAGTGCAAATAAATATAATAACTAGAATATATAACTAAAATCACAAAATAATTAGGATAAGTATCTAGTTAAAGCTTAAAAAAAAATCTAAAATTTGCAAACATAATAAGATTTGACTACAATTTCGTAAAATAAAAAAATAGTTTATAGGAGCCTCACATATTATATTAGTTTTGGCTAATGGTATATATTTTCACTGAATTATATAGTTATTATTGTACATATTAATTTCAAATATTTTTTTGTTGGAGGTTTTATATCACTTGTGAACAAACAATTCATTTTTTTAATGTTTGTAATTACATATAAATTGAAAACAAAAAGTAGGGGACGTGTCACAATGATATATAGTAATTGTCAATCACCATAAAGAATTTATACGCTCCAAGATGACCAAAAATAAGTTTTTATTAAACTAAACAAATTTTTAATATTTGCAATTACTAATAAAATTGCAATGAAAATAAAAAAAATAAAAATTAGGCGAACTCGGTATTGAACTTGAGTCGTTTACTAAAAATGTTATATTTTCAACCACTACACCAACAGAGACACGTAGAAATAGTTGAATGAACAATTATCACAATGTATTATACATAATGTAATTAATTTTTTAAGGCAAAGTAATTTTACATTGAATATTTCTCACCTGCCACATTTCATTATAACTACGTTTTGGTTATACGTCAGAGGTTTCACTGATGAAAATGATTATACATTAGGGATTTCTTGGGTCAAGCCTTATTTGTCTAGAAAACCAAAAGCTAACATTGAAACATTTCGAGCAACTGTGAAAACAATGTATGTGAACAACCTGTATAAGGGGCAATCTCATATGATTGCACAATCGGCAAAAATTAGCAGTTAGGCATAAACTTGATGATGTTCATCAATCAATCCAGGAGTGAATATTCTAAGAATAGGAAGATATGGAAAGAGGTGAATTTCTCTCATTTGCTAGTTGACATATACTAACAATTAAGCATAAAAAATATGCTCTATGAAGGGTGTGGTGTGCAAATTTGCACACCCGAGTACCCTCAATAGATGTATTTTCATTGTTGTTAGTAGGGTGTTAAATGTATTAAATACATGAAACAATCAATCCAGAATCAACTGCTGCAAGTAAATTTTACACACAACCTAGACCTAGTTGATGAAAGTGAATGATTGAAAAACTATACTATAAAACAGCAAACAATAAATAATATGCAGAAAAGTAAAAATCAGATCAGGATTTACGTGGTTCGGCTTTGCCTACTCCATGGATGGCATATCTCTTAGATTTTATTAATATGGTATTGAAGATTACAACGTTGTCAAACAACGATCATTGAGATTATCAAATCTCAAACCAACAATATCACCAAGCAACAAAAGTTTCTTCTCAATCTTCCTCCCTACAATGGAACAATAACCCAAAATAAACCTAAAAATTTGGCGAAACTACGCAGTCGAAGAACACCAAAAAATACCCAATTTTGACCCTTTTTCTTGGTCACCGTTTCACACCTTGCACATGCACAGATTCAGCCAAACACACAACATGTTTCACGCTGCACACGACCTGATTTTCACGCTACAATCGCCCTATATTTCACGTTGTGTAAAGAAGTACAAAAAGAGAGAAAATAGGAGATTGAGTCCTTGTATGTAGAGGACTTTGAGTCCCAAATAATTTTGAGTCATAGTAGTCATTGTCCATGTTTAATATGTCCCTGATAATTGGGAGCCAAACAAATAGCAACTGTGAGAGTCCTTGTCTGACTCATACATTGAGTCATTGTCTCACAATCTCCACCTTGGCGAACAATTTCATACCACCACAAGCGTCATAAGCATCCACATAAGCATCTCCACATTGGTATGAAAAATCGCCAAGGCCCGTTGATATACACATAATTATTACAAATTGTGACCCTTAATTTATATATGTTAGTGCTTCAATTAATATATTTTATTCTAATTATTTCATTTTTATGTTTTTGTAGGAATCTGCGCGCGTGAACGATAAAGTCGCATTAAGGCGACAAATTTGAGAAAATGATTAATTTGTCGATTCTAGCGATGGTACAAAAGAGTGGTTCACACATCTAAGCCTAACCCAGCTTACTTTAACCAAGCTCAAGCCCAAGCTCAAGCTCAAGCCCAGAAAGCTAGAATCCTAAACCCAGCCTAACAAGGTAATAGGGAATTGTCTAAAGGGACTTCTCCTCTCTGCCACGTTTTGCTTCCTCTCTTTTCCAGCCTCCATCTCCACCTCCACCAGGGCAGAGACAGAGCTCTCTCGCCACTAACCAACCACCACCTCGCCACTAACCGACCTCGCCACCGCCACTAACTGACCTCGCCACCGCCACTAACCAGCCACCTTCACCTCGCCACAGTTCTCTCTGTCCATAACACAGCCGCCACCACCATCTCCCTCCATCTCTCTCACCGCCACCATCACTCGAACACCATCGCCACCACCTCGCACAACACCGCCGCGAAACATGGCACCTCCCTGTTTCGATTCCTGTTTCTCTTCCTCGCCACCGTTCAACCTCTCTCTGTCTCTGTCTTCCCTCCATCTCGCCACCGTCCAGCATCCCTCATCACGAACCGCTCGCAGCCACCATCACCCGAGAGCAATCACCACCGCACGCAGCAGAAACAGGGAGTACCTCCCTGTTTCGCCACCCTGTTTCGCAGCCGCCCTCCTTCCTCTTCCATCTTCTCCACAGTCTCTCCCTCCTCCACCTCTCTCTCTCTGTCGAACACCGCCTAAACAGACCAGATAACCACCACGAGAACCTCGCTACCACCCCGCGAGACAGCGCTCGCAAGCGGAAGCAGGGAGCCCTGTTCCTTGATTTTCTTCGCGTTTTTGTGGTTATCCCTGTTCCCTCACCCTCTCTCTTTGTTCTTGCAGGCACCGGAGTTGGTTGGGAGGAGATAGCGCTCGCGAGGAGCGGAGAAGAGCGGCGGAGCAGACGCGTCGCGTTGGAGACGAAGGCCGAGCTGCAGAGCGCGAAATCGCGCGGGAGAAAACGGTTTTTCAATCTGAAAAACAGTTTTCGCTATTTGCGCCCCGGGATTTTCTAAGAGCCACCACAGAACCTTTTCAGCTCTTTTCCTCGGGATTCGTGCGCGGAAAGGAAGTGATGGATTCCTCCTCCATTAATGCTGTGACCACCACCACCATGAGTCACTAAACCCCTCGCAAGGTGAAGAGGTGAACTCCTAGATGTAACGCACTAAATTAGTAATTGATTCGCTTTAAGTGTTCACGATGAATAATGATGTTTAATGATTCTCACTTTTATTTAATATAGAAATTTATGTTATTTTAGTGTCAGAGATTTCATAGATTTCTTCGTAGATTTTTATTACTCCGGTGATTATCTTTTCTTCTCCATATAAGCTTAGTCACGCTTTTCTTATGTGTGGAATGTTTAAGGATTAATTGATTCCGGTAGGTTAGTTATATGTGATCGTCATTTATTACGGTATTGTCTCCGGATATATCGTAAGTTTAAGATATCACATATGACAAACCTTTGTGTTTTCTTAGAAGAAGTGAAATCTAAAATTCATTTACATTAGGGTATATTAATGATTAAAAGATTATTTTTCCGATTACGTCGTTTGGGATGTGAAACACGTAGTTGAGTCATCATAGCGAATCATTACTAGTTAGCGTGTGAAGTCTAGGAGGGATTCTTGGAACCTTGTGATTTTTCTAAACTTAATTTTCATTAAATTAAATTCAATTTCGTATTTTAAATTTGTTAGAATTTATTAGCTTTAGTTTCGCATAGTTTGTCTTCCTTAACCTTGTTTTGTAGATCGTTTTTCCTCGTGGGATCGACACCCCATTCTTTACTGCAATTGACCGCGTGTATTGTTTGGGCGTAATCAAATTTTGGCGCCGTTGCCGGGGAAAGCGTCATTCTACAAGGAAGGTTTCGGGTATTATCTTTCTTGCTCATTTTTCATTTTATTTTATTTTATTCTATTTTTTTAGGTTGTAGGTCCAATTTAATTTTTATCTTTATCTTTATTTTCATTTTATTTTATTTCTAAAAAAAAAAAAATTTAAAAATTAGAAAAAAATTTGGAGGAGTGAGTTGGACTAGAGACCACTTAGGTTTGTGGGAGGAGATGACCCAAGCATTTTTTAATAGATACTTTCCTCACCACAAAACCAACAGTCTAAAGAGACAGATTTCTACCTTCACCCAAAAGAATAGCGAGACATTATATCAAGTGTGGGAGAGGTTCAAGGATCTCTTGAATACATGCCCACACCATGGGTATGAAAGTTGGCGCTTAGTCAGTTATTTTTATGAGGGGCTCACCAGTAGAGAACGTCAGTTCCTTGAGATGATGTGTAATGGAGAGTTTTTGCAAAAGGACCCTGACGAGGCCATTGAGTACCTAAATGACTTGGCTGAAAAGGCTCATACTTGGACTGGTCCAAGTGCTACTGAGAGCACAGATAGACCACGCCCAGTTGAAATTTACCAACTTAGGGAAGAAGATAGCCTTAGAGCCCAACTTGATAGAGTAACTAGGGAGTTAGAGGCACTTAAGACCAAGGATGGTAGGCCCACACATACTGTTGCCAGAGTTGAGCTACAGGACGCCTGTTTTATATGCGGGGGAGTTGAACACTTCGCACAGGATTGCCCAACCTTGACTGAGATGAGAGGGGTTTATGAGGAACAATGTAACACCTTAGGGATGTACAAGAAGCCTTATTCACTATTCTCTAACACTTACAATTCTGGCTGGAGAGATCACCCTAACTTTGGCTGGAGGTCTGAGGCCGACCAACCTACACACCCACATGCACAACCACCTAGGTCATACCCTGCACCTCCATACAATGCACAATCTAACACAGGTTCCTTATCAGACACATTACATGCATTTATAGAGGCACAAGGTAAAACTAATCAAAAAAATTGAGGTTGCATTGACACAGTTGGCAGAAGAGAACAAGGAGATCAAAAGCCAAATAAGCAAGTTGACAAGTTCATTAACAATACAAGCTTGGGGCCAATTTCCGTCACAACCTCAAGCAAATCCGAAGGGCCAACTTATGGCACAAACCTCTACTTCAGACTCTCAGAATGTCAAAGAGGTTAATGCCATGGCTACTCAGAGTGGTAAGATCTTAGATGGGTCAAGCTCGTCCACAACTATAAGCACATCCCCATGTGCACATGAGAGCATCCCTGAGGATGAGCCCAACAAGAACATTCTAGTTTTAGTTCCTTTTCCTCAAGCACTACGACCTACTGGAAAGAAATCAAAAATGTATGGTGAGATTCTAGAACACTTGAACCAGATTAAAATTAACTCACCTTTGCCACATATGTTTAAACAGGAACCAACTTATGCGAGGGTCATCAAGGATCTATGCACTATCAAGAAGAAACATCAGGTGGTTGCTATCTTTGAATGGATTGATCCTCAACTTTTCAGGTTGTTGGTATACGATTCTTTCACCATTTTGACTAATTTATATCATAGACTAGGTTTTGAGGTGCGTGTTCCATATGTTCTTCCTTGTCACTTCATAGTATCTCTTTCATGAGGGAGAATATATGTCGGGCTGACGACGTTAAACCAAGCGCTCCTAGGAGGCAGCCTAGCCTTGGTTGTGTGTCTTTGCTGTTAGTTTGGATTGATTTTCGAGTACCCTATTTAGTTGTGTTTCACTCATACTCGTTAGCTCCATAACAGTTTTTATTTTTCATTTATTATTATTATTATTTTAGTTTAGTTTAGGTTGTTGCTTTTATGTTTTTCTTTTAGTGTCTCAGGTTATTTTAGGTGTTGCTATTGGAGTCACTTTGAGCTCTTCATCCCATATGTTCCTTTCTCCCGTCGGTACGAATTTCTTATATTTTGGTGACTGTGAGG
This sequence comes from Berberis thunbergii, assembly GCA_003290165.1. Taxonomy (NCBI): domain Eukaryota; kingdom Viridiplantae; phylum Streptophyta; class Magnoliopsida; order Ranunculales; family Berberidaceae; genus Berberis; species Berberis thunbergii. The sequence continues at coordinate 103,543 of QNQO01001920.1, forward strand.
ACATTGTCTATTTGAAATTGGTAAAGCTTCACCATGGTAATATCACTCTAACCCTCCTCTTTTCTTTTGCCTTGATTTGTCATGATTATTATTTTATACATTGAGGACAATGTTTGATTTAGGTTTGGGGGTGTGGTTTATTAGATTTTTTATGCAATTTTCAAAAATCTTTGAGTTTAAAACGTATTTTACATTTAAACCGAGTCATTTTTGTGTTCTACTCAATCTCCATTGAACACTTAGATGATTATGGTAATTGTGTAAAATCTTCTTGAAAATGCATTTGAAATCCGAACTCTTGGTGAATATAAAAAAAAAAAAAAAGGTTTTGAGTTCTTTTTAATTTTAGAGAATAATTTTGTTGCTTTAATTTTGAGAAAACACATACTAGCACGTGTCACATAGTTATATTAGTGGAAAACATGATATTTGATAGTATCCTTATGTTAGATGTATTTCGTGAGACTTTTCAACTCGACTATTCATGCACTATAAGCCAAGTCAACATGATTTGAAGTTGATTAGTGAGGTATTGAACTAGAAAACTTTAGAATAATAGTGGAGACTTAACCCTTGTGAGTTTTGAGCCATTCTTTTGAGGGTTATTAATTACACTCTGATTTTTCTTGAGTCCGCACTATTTCGTTGATGATCTCATTATTCTTGATTTTCTTATTGATTGCTTTAAGAATGACATAAAAATTGAATCTTTACACTAGAACTTTTTGCTTTATTTAGTTGAGATGTCCTAGTACTAACTAGAACTTATGAAATGATATAGGCATTTCTTTCTTTAAACCATTTTTAGCCTTTTAGCCTATCCAATAACAAATATCCATTTGCAGCCCTTTGAGCCTTTAAATAGCCTTTTCTTTGTTATCCCCATTCCCAATACCCACTCCAACCAAGGAGTAATACCTTTATTAATTTATCCTTACCTAATTTTCTGAGAATGTATCCGGTGAGATATATTTATGGAATGGGCAAATAAAAAAAATAAAAAAAAAGATATTTCATGCTCCTTCGAAATAAAAGTGTTGGATTGTATCAATGGGGAAAAGCATGTCACAAAAAAAAAAAAAGTGATTGAAGAAGAAAATAATGAAGAAAAAGTTAATGGTGTACAACATTGATTTGCTCTTCAATGCCCTATGTTTTATTCAAGGGTGTATCCATTTTCAGAAAATCTTTGTATCCTTTTTGTCCATTATTGTTTGCCATAATCCAAGCCCCAATACAACCTAGTAAAGACCTGATTGATCTTAAGTGAAAGTTAGCTTAATAGATGTGGAGATTGAATAGGCAAGAACTATGGTGTTTGGTTCAACATTCTCAAAAGTAATCAATATTCCGGTCTATGAGATCATATTCATTTCACTCTTTGAAAATTCCGTTTTTCATGATAATTATATGTGAGACGTTTGCATTTTCCATAATATATTCTTTTCCTCACATATAAATTGAGTACCCAATCTCTGAGCGTTTCATTTCTGAGAGACATGAGAGAATTGTAGTCGAAACGTCTTTTCTAAAGGTTTTCTTGTCACATTTTTACTATGAGATGAAAAGTTATGTTGATAAGGCTCCTCACACACACACTTCGAGTTGAGAATGATTATGAAATTCATTTAACCTTTAGATACTATTAAATTATTGTACTCTATTGACATACTTTTGTGACAGTTTTAGTTTGTTGTTTTTCTTGAATGCTAAGCAATTAGAAAACTACTCTAAGGAAAATAAAGAAGAATGCTCACGTTTTTGCATTATGTTTTTAGAAAATAGATTTTGTTTTATTGAGTCAGTAATGTTTGGGGGTAGCATTTCTGAAAACCCTCACGAGACTATAACTCGTCCTCTAGAGGTAATCTAGAGGTTTAAAGCCTTGTTGCACGTTAAGGTAAGTGCAACCGTGATTCCTACGAAAGTGAGTTAGGATTTTATTCTTTATTTTGTTTTGCTCGAGGACTAGCAAAATATAGGTTTGGGGGTATTTGATATACACGTAATTATTACAAATTATGACCCTTAATTTATATATGTTAGTGCTTCAATTAATATATTTTATTCTAATTATTTCAACTTTTATGTTTTTGTAGGAATCTGCGAGCGTGAACGATAAAGTCGCATTAAGGCGACAAATTTGATAAAATGATTAATTTGTCGATTCTAGCGGTGGTACAAAAGAGTGGTTCACACATCTAAGCCTAACCCAGCTGACTTTAACCAAGCTCAAGCCCAAGCCCAGAAAGCTAGAATCCTAAACCCAGCCTAACAAGGAAATAGGGAAACCCTATTTAGGTTTCTCTATTACCTTGTCTAAAGAGAACCCTCCTCTCTTCCACGGTTTTTCTTCCTCTCTTTTCCAGCCACCATCTCCACCTCCTCCAGGGCAGAGACAGAGCTCTCTCGCCACTAACCAACCACCACCTCGCCACTAACCGACCTCGCACAACACCGCCGCGAAACAGGGCACCTCCCTGTTTCGATTCCTGTTTCTCTTCCTCGCCACCGTTCAACCTCTCTCTGTCTCTGTCTTCCCTCCATCTCGCCACCGTCCAGCATCCCTCATCACGAACCGCTCGCAGCCACCATCACCCGAGAGCAATCACCACCGCACGCAGCAGAAACAGGGAGTACCTCCCTGTTTTTTTTTTTTTTTTTTTTTTTTTTTGTGACATGCTTTTCCCCATTGATACAATCCAACACTTTTATTTCGAGGGAGCATGAAATAATTTTTTTTTATTTGCCCATTCCATAAATATATCTCACCGGATACATTCTCAGAAAATTGGGTAAGGATAAACTAATAGAGGTATTACTCCTTGATTGGAGTAGGTATTGGGAATGGGGATCACAAAGAAAAGGCTATGTAAAGGCTCAAAGGGCTGCAAATGGATATTTATTATTGGGTAGGCTAAAAGGCTAAAAATGGTTTAAAGAAATAAATGCCTATATCATTTCATAAGTTCTAGTTAGTACTAGGACATCTCAACTAAATAAAGCAAAAAGTTCTAGTGTAAAGATTCAATTTTTATGTCATTCTTAAAGCAATCAATAAGAAAATCAAGAATAATGAGATCATCAACGAAATAGTGCGGACTCAAGAAAAATCAGAGTGTAATTAATAACCCTCAAGAAATAAAGAATGGCTCAAAACTCACAAGGGTTAAGTCTCCACTATTATTCTAAAGTTTTCTAGTTCAATACCTCACTAATCAACTTCAAATCATGTTGACTTGGCTTATGGTGCATGAATAGTCGAGTTGAAAAGTCTCACGAAATATATCTAACATAAGGAAAATATCAAATATCATGTTTTCCAATAATATAACTATGTGACACGTGCTAGTATGTGTTTTCTCAAAATTAAGGCAACAAAATCATTCTCTAAAATTAAAACGAACTCAAAACCTCCTTTTTTTTATTTTTTTATTTTTTTTATTTTTTATTCACCAAGAGTTCGGATTTCAAATGCATTTTCAAGAAGATTTTACACAATTACCATAATCATCTAAGTGTTCAATGGAGATTGAGTAGAACACAAAAATGACTCGGGTTAATTGTAAAATACGTTTTAAACTCAAAGATTTTTGAAAATTGCATAAAAAAATCTAATAAACCATACCCCCAAACCTAAATCAAACATTGTCCTCAATGTATGAAATAATAATCATGACAAATCAAGGCAAAAGAAAAGAGGAGGGTTAGAGTGATATTACCATGGTGAAGCTTTACCAATTTCAAATAGACAATGTCCTCACAGTCACCAAAATATAAGAAATTCATACCGACGGGAGAAAGGAACATATGGGATGAAGAGCTCAAAGTGACTCCAATAGCAACACCTAAAATAACCTGAAATACTAAAAAAAAAACATAAAAGCAACAACCTAAACTAAACTAAAATAATAATAATAATAATAAATGAAAAATAAAAACTGTTATGGAGCTAACGAGTATGAGTGAGACACAACTAAATAGGGTACTCGAAAATCAATCCAAACTAACAGCAAAGACACACAACTAAGGCTAGGCTGCCTCCTAGGAGCGCTTGGTTTAACGTCGTCAGCCCGACATATATTCTCCCTCATGAAATATATACTATGAAGTGACGAGGAAGAACATATGGAACACGCACCTCAAAACCTAGTCTATGATATAAATTAGTCAAAAGGGTGAAGGAATCGTATACCAACAACCTGAAAAGTTGAGGATCAATCCATTCAAAGATAGCAACCACCTGATGTTTCTTCTTGATAGAGCATAGATCCTTGATGACCCTCGCATAAGTTGGTACCTGTTTAAACACATATGGCAAAGGTGAGTTAATTTTAACCTGGTTCAAGTGTTCTAGAATCTCACCATACATTTTTGATTTCTTTCCAGTAGGTCGTAGTGCTTGAGGAAAAGGAACTGAAACTGGAATGTTCTTGTTGGGCTCATCCTCAGAGATGCTCTCATTTGCACATGGGGAGGTGCTTATAGTTGTGGACGAGCTTGACCCATCTAAGATCTTACCACTCTGAGTGGCCATGGCATTAACCTCTTTGACATTCTGAGAGTCTGAAGTAGAGGTTTGTGCCATAAGTTGGCCCTTCGGATTTGCTTGAGGTTGTGACGGAAATTGGCTCCAAGCTTGTACTGTTAATGAACTTGTCAACTTGCTTATTTGGCTTTTAATCTCCTTGTTCTCTTCTGCCAACTGTGTCAATGCAACCTCAATTTTTTGATTAGTTTTACCTTGTGCTTCTATAAATGCATGTAATGTGTCTGATAAGGAACTTGTGTTAGATTGTGCATTGTATGGAGGTGCAGGGTATGACCTAGGTGGTTGTGCCTGTGGGTGTGTAGGTTGGTCGGCCTCAGACCTCCAGCCAAAGTTAGGGTGATCTCTCCAGCCAGAATTGTCAAAGTTAGGGTGATCTCTCTGTCCAGAATTGTAAGTGTTAGAGAATGGTGAATAAGGCTTCTTGTACATCCCTAAGGCGTTACATTGTTCCTCATAAACCTCTCTCATCTCAGTGAAGGTCGGGCAATCCTGTGCGAAGTGTTCAACTCCCCCGCATATAAAACAGACATCTTGTAGCGCAACTCTGGCAATAATATGTGTGGGCCTACCATCCTTAGTCTTAAGTGCCTCTAACTCCCTAGTCACTCTATCAAGTTGGGCTCTAAGGCTATCCTCTTCCCTCAGTTGGTAAATTCCAGCTGGATGTGTTATATCCGTGCTCTCAGTAGCACTTGGACCAGTCCAAGTATGAGCATTTTCAGCCAAGTCATTCAAGTACTCAATGGCCTCGTCAGGGTCCTTTTGCAAAAATTCTCCATTACACATCATCTCAAGGAACTGACGTTCTCTACTGGTGAGCCCTTCATAAAATAACTGACTAAGCGCCAATTCTCATACCCATGGTGTGGGCATATATTCAAAAGATCCTTGAACCTTTCCCATGCTTGATATAATGTCTCGCTATTCTTTTGAGTGAAGGTAGAAATCTGTCTCTTTAGACAGTTGGTTTTGTGGTGAGGAAAGTATCTATTAAAAAATGCTTGGGTCATCTCCTCCCACAAACCTAAGTGGTCTCTAGTCCAACTCACTCCAAATTTTTTTAATTTTTAATTTTTTTTTTAGAAATAAAATAAAATGAAAATAAAGATAAAGATAAAATTAAACTGGACCTACAACCTAAAAAAAAATAGAATAAAATAAAATAAAATGAAAAATGAGCAAGAAAGATAATACCCGAAACCTTCCTTGTAGAATGACGCTTTCCCCGGCAACGGCGCCAAAATTTGATTACGCCCAAACAATACACGCGGTCAATTGCAGTAAAGAATGGGGTGTCGATCCCACGAGGAAAAACGATCTACAAAACAAGGTTAAGGAAGACAAACTATGCGAAACTAAAGCTAATAAATTCTAACAAATTTAAAATACGAAATTGAATTTAATTTAATGAAAATTAAGTTTAGAAAAATCACAAGGTTCCAAGAATCCCTCCTAGACTTCACACGCTAACTAGTAATGATTCGCTATGATGACTCAACTACGTGTTTCACATCCCAAACGACGTAATCGGAAAAATAATCTTTTAATCATTAATATACCCTAATGTAAATGAATTTTAGATTTCACTTCTTCTAAGAAAATACAAAGGTTTGTCATATGTGATATCTTAAACTTACGATATATCCGGAGACAATACCGTAATAAATGACGATCACATATAACTAACCTACCGGAATCAATTAATCCTTAAACATTCCACACATAAGAAAAGCGTGACTAAGCTTATATGGAGAAGAAAAGATAATCACCGGAGTAATAAAAATCTACGAAGAAATCTATGAAATCTCTGTCACTAAAATAACATAAATTTCTATATTAAATAAAAGTGAGAATCATTAAACATCATTATTCATCGTGAACACTTAAAGCGAATCAATTACTAATTTAGTGCGTTACATCTAGGAGTTCACCTCTTCACCTTGCGAGGGGTTTAGTGACTCATGGTGGTGGTGGTCACAACATCAATGGAGGAGGAATCCATCACTTCCTTTCCGCGCACGAATCCCGAGGAAAAGAGCTGAAAAGGTTCTGTGGTGGCTCTTAGAAAATCTCGGGGCGCAAATAGCGAAAACTGTTTTTCAGATTGAAAAAACCGTTTTCTCCCGCGCGATTTCGCGCTCTGCAGCTCGGCCTTCGTCTCCAATGCGACGCGTCTGCTCCGCCGCTCTTCTCCGCTCCTCGCGAGCGCTATCTCCTCCCAACCAACTCCGGTGCCTGCAAGAACAAAGAGAGAGGGTGAGGGAACAGGGATAACCACAAAAACGCGAAGAAAATCAAGGAACAGGGCTCCCTGCTTCCGCTTGCGAGCGCTGTCTCGCGGGGTGGTAGCGAGGTTCTCGTGGTGGTTATCTGGTCTGTTTAGGCGGTGGTCGACAGAGAGATAGAGGTGGAGGAGGGAGAGACTGTGGAGAAGATGGAAGAGGAAGGAGGGCGGCTGCGAAACAGGGTGGCGAAACAGGGAGGTACTCCCTGTTTCTGCTGCGTGCGGTGGTGATTGCTCTCGGGTGATGGTGGCTGCGAGCGGTTCGTGATGAGGGATGCTGGACGGTGGCGAGATGGAGGGAAGACAGAGACAGAGAGAGGTGGCGAGGAAGAGAAACAGGAATCGAAACAGGGAGGTGCCCTGTTTCGCGGCGGTGTTGTGCGAGGTGGTGGCGATGGTGTTCGAGTGATGGTGGCGGTGAGAGAGATGGAGGGAGATGGTGGTGGCGGCTGTGTTATGGACAGAGAGAACTGTGGCGAGGTGAAGGTGGCTGGTTAGTGGCGGTGGCGAGGTCGGTTAGTGGCGAGGTGGTGGTTGGTTAGTGGCGAGAGAGCTCTGTCTCTGCCCTGGTGGAGGTGGAGATGGAGGCTGGAAAAGAGAGGAAGCAAAACGTGGCAGAGAGGAGAAGTCCCTTTAGAGAAGGTAATAGAGAAACCTAAATAGGGTTTCCCTATTACCTTGTTAGGCTGGGTTTAGGATTCTAGCTTTCTGGGCTTGAGCTTGAGCTTGGGCTTGAGCTTGGTTAAAGTAAGCTGGGTTAGGCTTAGATGTGTGAACCACTCTTTTGTACCACCGCTAGAATCGACAAATTAATCATTTTCTCAAATTTGTCGCCTTAATGCGACTTTATCGTTCACGCGCGCAGATTCCTACAAAAACATAAAAATGAAATAATTAGAATAAAATATATTAATTGAAGCACTAACATATATAAATTAAGGGTCACAATTGTAATAATTATGTGTATATCAAATACCCCCAAACCTATATTTTGCTAGTCCTCGAGCAAAACAAAATAAAGAATAAAATCCTAACTCACTTTCGTAGGAATCACGGTTGCACTTACCTTAACGTGCAACAAGGCTTTAAACCTCTAGATTACCTCTAGAGGACGAGTTATAGTCTCGTGAGGGTTTCCAGAAATGCTACCCCCAAACATTACTGACTCAATAAAACAAAATCTATTTTCTAAAAACATAATGCAAAAACGTGAGCATTCTTCTTTATTTTCCTTAGAGTAGTTTTCTAATTGCTTAGCATTCAAGAAAAACAATAAACTAAAACTGTCACAAAAGTATGTCAATAGAGTACAATAATTTAATAGTATCTAAAGGTTAAATGAATTTCATAATCATTCTCAACTCGAAGTGTGTGTGTGAGGAGCCTTATCAACATAACTTTTCATCTCATAGTAAAAATGTGACAAGAAAACCTTTTGAAAAGACGTTTCGACTACAATTCTCTCATGTCTCTCAGAAATGAAACGCTCAGAGATTGGGTACTCAATTTATATGTGAGGAAAAGAATATATTATGGAAAATGCAAACGTCTCACATATAATTATCATGAAAAACGGAATTTTCAAAGAGTGAAATGAATATGATCTCATGGACCGGAATATTGATTACTTTTGAGAATGTTGAACCAAACACCATAGTTCTTGCCTATTCAATCTCCACATCTATTAAGCTAACTTTCACTTAAGATCAATCAGGTCTTTACTAGGTTGTATTGGGGCTTGGATTATGGCAAACAATAATGGACAAAAAGGATACAAAGATTTTCTGAAAATGGATACACCCTTGAATAAAACATAGGGCATTGAAGAGCAAATCAATGTTGTACACCATTAACTTTTTCTTCATTATTTTCTTCTTCAATCACTTTTTTTTTTTTTTTTTTGTGACATGCTTTTCCCCATTGATACAATCCAACACTTTTATTTCGAAGGAGCATGAAATATCTTTTTTTTTTATTTTTTTTATTTTTTTTATTTGCCCATTCCATAAATATATCTCACCGGATACATTCTCAGAAAATTAGGTAAGGATAAATTAATAAAGGTATTACTCCTTGGTTGGAGTGGGTATTGGGAATGGGGATAACAAAGAAAAGGCTATCTAAAGGCTCAAAGGGCTGCAAATGGATATTTGTTATTGGATAGGCTAAAAGGCTAAAAATGGTTTAAAGAAAGAAATGCCTATATCATTTCATAAGTTCTAGTTAGTACTAGGACATCTCAACTAAATAAAGCAAAAAGTTCTAGTGTAAAGATTCAATTTTTATGTCATTCTTAAAGCAATCAATAAGAAAATCAAGAATAATGAGATCATCAACGAAATAGTGCGGACTCAAGAAAAATCAGAGTGTAATTAATAACCCTCAAGAAATAAAGAATGGCTCAAAACTCACAAGGGTTAAGTCTCCACTATTATTCTAAAGTTTTCTAGTTCAATACCTCACTAATCAACTTCAAATCATGTTGACTTGGCTTATAGTGCATGAATAGTCGAGTTGAAAAGTCTCACGAAATACATCTAACATAAGGATACTATCAAATATCATGTTTTCCACTAATATAACTATGTGACACGTGCTAGTATGTGTTTTCTCAAAATTAAAGCAACAAAATTATTCTCTAAAATTAAAAAGAACTCAAAACCTTTTTTTTTTTTAATATTCACCAAGAGTTCGGATTTCAAATGCATTTTCAAGAAGATTTTACACAATTACCATAATCATCTAAGTGTTCAATGGAGATTGAGTAGAACACAAAAATGACTCGGTTTAAATGTAAAATACGTTTTAAACTCAAAGATTTTTGAAAATTGCATAAAAAATCTAATAAACCACACCCCCAAACCTAAATCAAACATTGTCCTCAATGTATAAAATAATAATCATGACAAATCAAGGCAAAAGAAAAGAGGAGGGTTAGAGTGATATTACCATGGTGAAGCTTTACCAATTTCAAATAGACAATGTCCTCACAGTCACCAAAATATAAGAAATTCGTACCGACGGGAGAAAGGAACATATGGGATGAAGAGCTCAAAGTGACTCCAATAGCAACACCTAAAATAACCTGAGACACTAAAAGAAAAACATAAAAGCAACAACCTAAACTAAACTAAAATAATAATAATAATAAATGAAAAATAAAAACTGTTATGGAGCTAACGAGTATGAGTGAAACACAACTAAATAGGGTACTCGAAAATCAATCCAAACTAACAGCAAAGACACACAACTAAGGCTAGGCTGCCTCCTAGGAGCGCTTGGTTTAACGTCGTCAGCCCGACATATATTCTCCCTCATGAAAGAGATACTATGAAGTGACGAGGAAGAACATATGGAACACGCACCTCAAAACCTAGTCTATGATATAAATTAGTCAAAATGGTGAAAGAATCGTATACCAACAACCTGAAAAGTTGAGGATCAATCCATTCAAAGATAGCAACCACCTGATGTTTCTTCTTGATAGTGCATAGATCCTTGATGACCCTCGCATAAGTTGGTTCCTGTTTAAACATATGTGGCAAAGGTGAGTTAATTTTAATCTGGTTCAAGTGTTCTAGAATCTTACCATACATTTTTGATTTCTTTCCAGTAGGTCGTAGTGCTTGAGGAAAAGGAACTGAAACTAGAATGTTCTTGTTGGGCTCATCCTCAGGGATGCTCTCATGTGCACATGGGGATGTGCTTATAGTTGTGGACGAGCTTGACCCATCTAAGATCTACCACTCTGAGTAGCCATGGCATTAACCTCTTTGACATTCTGAGAGTCTGAAGTAGAGGTTTGTGCCATAAGTTGGCCCTTCGGATTTGCTTGAGGTTGTGACGGAAATTGGCCCCAAGCTTGTATTGTTAATGAACTTGTCAACTTGCTTATTTGGCTTTTGATCTCCTTGTTCTCTTCTGCCAACTGTGTCAATGCAACCTCAATTTTTTTGATTAGTTTTACCTTGTGCCTCTATAAATGCATGTAATGTGTCTGATAAGGAACCTGTGTTAGATTGTGCATTGTATGGAGGTGCAGGGTATGACCTAGGTGGTTGTGCATGTGGGTGTGTAGGTTGGTCGGCCTCAGACCTCCAGCCAAAGTTAGGGTGATCTCTCCAGCCAGAATTGTAAGTGTTAGAGAATAGTGAATAAGGCTTCTTGTACATCCCTAAGGTGTTACATTGTTCCTCATAAACCCCTCTCATCTCAGTCAAGGTTGGGCAATCCTGTGCGAAGTGTTCAACTCCCCCGCATATAAAACAGGCGTCCTGTAGCTCAACTCTGGCAACAGTATGTGTGGGCCTACCATCCTTGGTCTTAAGTGCCTCTAACTCCCTAGTTACTCTATCAAGTTGGGCTCTAAGGCTATCTTCTTCCCTAAGTTGGTAAATTTCAACTGGGCGTGGTCTATCTGTGCTCTCAGTAGCACTTGGACCAGTCCAAGTATGAGCCTTTTCAGCCAAGTCATTTAGGTACTCAATGGCCTCGTCAGGGTCCTTTTGCAAAAACTCTCCATTACACATCATCTCAAGGAACTGACGTTCTCTACTGGTGAGCCCCTCATAAAAATAACTGACTAAGCGCCAACTTTCATACCCATGGTGTGGGCATGTATTCAAGAGATCCTTGAACCTCTCCCACACTTGATATAATGTCTCGCTATTCTTTGGGTGAAGGTAGAAATCTGTCTCTTTAGACTGTTGGTTTTGTGGTGAGGAAAGTATCTATTAAAAATGCTTGGGTCATCTCCTCCCACAAACCTAAGTGGTCTCTAGTCCAATTCACTCCTCCAATTTTTTTCTAATTTTTAAATTTTTTTTTTAGCGGATACTACGCGTTCCTTGTGACATCTAGGAGTTCACCTCTTCACCTTGCGAGGGGTTTAGTGACTCATGGTGGTGGTGGTCACAGCATCAATGGAGGAGGAATCCATCACTTCCTGTCCGCGCACGAATCCCGAGGAACAAATGTCATTCTACAAGGAAGGTAGAGATTAGTAATTGGCGCCAATTATCAGTCACGAGAATCGTCGTCATGCCCTTAAGGGCTCTGCCCCTTGGGGCATCAACATGAGCCTGATCAAGTTGAGACAATGATCAAACTTGATCCCTCGAACTGCTTTGTCAACATATCAGTTGGATTGTCTTGAGAGCTCACCTTCTCCAAAAGAACCTCACCATCTTTAATGGCATCCCTCAGAAAATGATATTGCACATCAATGTGCTTCGTCTGGGCATGATGAACATGGTTATTTTCCAAATGGATCACACTCTGACTGTCACATGACACTGACACCTCATCCCGAGTAACACCCAAATCACTACCCAAGCCTCAAAGCCAAATTGCTTCCTTCACTGCCTTTGATAGAGCCATGTGTTCTGCTTCAGTAGTAGACCAAGCAACTGTAGACTGTAACTGAGATTTCAAGCTCACCGAAGCCCTGGCCAATGTAAAACATTAACCTGAAGTCGATCGACGCTTATCAAGTTCACCAGCACAATCTGAATCAACATAACTTTGGATCATATTTGACACATTTCCTCTCTCATATACCAAACCAACATCCAGCATACCCCGAACATACCCCAATATCCACTTTACTGCCTGCCAATGTTGTTTTTCCCAGTTTGATATAAACCTACTTACCAAACTGACATCATGAACAATATTCGGACGTGTGCAGCTCATGGCCTTCATAAGACTACCAATTATATTAGTATAAGGAACTTGAAAATGTATTCCCTCTCATCCTCTGTGCTAGGAGACAACTTACCCGAGAGCTTAAAATGAGCAGCCAAAAAAGTACTTACCATCTTAGATGTATTCATGTCAAAACGATGAATAACCTTTTCTAAGCACTGTTTCTCTGACAATGTCAGTTTGCTCTTCTTTCCATCTTTTACTTTCTCCATCCCAAGTATCTTTTTGGCTAAACCAAAATATTTATTCTCAAACTCCATGCTAAATTTCAACTTCAATTTATCAATTTCTTTCATGTTTTCGCAACAATGAGCATGTCATCAACATAAAGTAAGAGAAACGCGAAAGACCCATCCTTGAGCTTCTGCGTGAATACACAAGGATCATACTGATTCCTCACATATCCCTGTTCAAACTCCTCGCATATCCTTGCTCAATCATAAAAGTATCAAACCTCTTTTGCTACTGCCTCGAATACTGCTTCAACCCATATATTGGCTTCTTCAGTTTGCATACATTTTCTTATTGACCAATAACAACATATCCGTCGGGCTGAGAATGTATATGTCCCCTTCCAAATCTCCATGCAAGAAGGCAGTCCGACATCAAGTTGCTTGAGCTCTAAGTAAAGGTAAGCTGCTAAAGCCAAAAGGACTTGCATAGAAGTGTGTTTTACCACCGGAGATAATACTTCATTGTAGTCCACACTTTCTTACTATGCATATCCTTTAGCCACCAATCTTGTCTTGTATCGTATACATGTACAAGTACCTCTAGAATCTGGAATCCTGTATTTTACTATGAAAACTCACTTACACCCAACCGACCCTTTCAATGGAGTGTCACAAGCTCTCATGTATAATTCTTTTGAAGAAATAACATATCTTCATCCAAAACCTCTTTCCACCCCTCTTTGTAAACACTTTGCAAAACCTGCATCTATGTGGTAGGAACATCATCATACCCATCAAGAATTGATAATGCGCAAGCTGCACCCTTTTAATAGCCAATTCTAAGTGGTGCACGCCCGACTCAGGGTTCTCTACCTGCTGCTAATGACGGTGTTTGAAACTGTTGAACCAGTTGTTGTGTAGGATCCATGTCCCTATAAGTAGGAACCTCATTTTCTTCCATTGTCTCACCAGACATAATCTTTGTATCACCCCTTCCCTCAGTAAAAAGGAACATCATGCTCTGTATGAGATCTAGGATCTCCAAGCTCCACCGACAAGGAATTTTCAGCATCCTCATCTTCCTCATAGCTATCACCCCTCCAAATAGGGGAATCATCTTTTCATCTCTCACACTTTGCCTGTAACAAAGCCTCCTCATGAAACTTCACATCTCGACTGATCACAAACTTCTGCAAGTCAGGGCACCATAACCTATACCCTTTCATATTATCTGGATAACCAAGAAAATAGCTTTTCTGGCCCTTACTTCAATTTTGTCCCCCGTAACATGAAAATATGTTGGACAACCAAATATTTTCAATTTAGAATTTCTTCAGACCATACCTCCATAGGAATATGAGACTGAATAGCTGGTGAATGAGAGCAGTTAATGTGATATCACGCCGTGTTTACTACTTCAATCCACCATATTTTGCCCTAACCTGTATTAGATAGCATGCACCGTGCTCTCTCCAACAGGGTACAGTTCATCCACTCTGCTACCCCATTCTACTGTGGTGTCGACTTCACTATGAAGTGCCTTTTAATGCCATGTTCCAACCAAAACAGCTTCAAGAGATCATCTATATACTTACCACCATTGTCAGATCTCACTACCATGATCACCCTTCTGGTTTGTTTATCAATCACAACTTTTCACTTCTTGAAGATATCAATGTCTTTATTATTATACTTCATAGTATACACCCATACCCTTCAGCTGAGGTCATCGATAAAAGACACAAAATACTTGGAGCCCCCCTTGGATGCAACTTTAGAGGGTCCCCAAACATCAGTGTGGATGTAATCCACAATCCCCGCAGTGCTATGAGTAGTATCACCAAAACTAACTCTGCACTGCTTCCCATTGATGTAATGCTCATAGAAGTCCAACTTTGCCTTTTATCACAGCCAAACAAGACTCTCTTGCTTAAAGTCTTTAGTCATTTCTCACCACCTTGCCCTAATCGTATGTGCCATAATTGTGTGTGAGTCAAACACATCTCATCAACAACTACATAAAGCATAACTCCACCTCCACTACATTGTCTCGAAGGAAATAAAGATTTGCATTCCTAATCGTGTCATAAGCTACTTGTCACAAAAATAAACATTGCAGTACCCTTCATTACCAATATACTTGTGGCCCTGAGCTTCAAGCACCCCAAGAGAAATCAACCCCTTTAAACGAGCTGGAATATGACGTACCTCGGTAAGCTGTCTACATGACCCATCTGCCAATTGGAATTTGACTGTACCAACACCCATTGTCTTGCAAGGCTGAGAGTCACCCGTCTTAGATGAAATGCCATTCACCTCGCGATAAGCGGTGAACCATTCCCTTATGGGACACATATGATACTAAACTCACATATCCAACATCCAAGTGTCATACAAATAGTCATAAGATTTTGTTATCAATACATATGCTAAGAATATCCTCTACCATATCCGATGTCTCAACACCATTCACTACGCCCTTACTCTCATTCTCTTGCTTGTTGTGATTATCCTTCCACTATGGATAATCCCTCTTGTAATGTCCTATGCGCTTACATTTGTGACATTCAACCTTAGACATATCTCTGCCTTTTGATTGAGACCGGTTCCTTATGTTTTATTGTTTCCTCCTCAGAATAAACACAACAGCCGCATTTAGAAGCCAACTGAAAAGCAATTCTTCTAATTTCACCATCTATGGGAATAGCCCTTTTAATAATTTTCCATGTGAAAACAGAAATTTTAGAAGGCAAAAGAGGGTGCCATATCCAATTCCAGAAATCATCAGGTGTCCCTCTACCACCTAGGATTTTACAAACAGAGCTGATAGTGAATATACCATCATTGGTGGGCATCCAAATTCTAGTGTCTCGATCGCCATCATCACCTTTCACTATTGTCTTATAAGCCTCTTGAGCGCGTCTTTGCATTCCCGGGGTTAGCATTCTGAAGTTATCCCTGCTCATTAGCCGTAAGGAAGGCCAAATATCATTAGTCTCCGCTTCCTCATTCCTTATAAATAGTTCATCCTTAGCCCAGTGTCCTTTAAAGAAACTAACGCTACCTCTAGTAATTCTCCAGGTGGAATTTTCCACTATGAAATTTTTATGCACCAACAACTCTTTCATGAACGGTGAGGCCCCAGCTTTAAGCTCCCGCTTTCGGATTGGTACCCCTGGCTTAAAATATTTTTTCCTTAAGAAATTTGCCCATAAAGAGTTGGAATTTATCAGATTCCAAAGGGATTTAACTCGAAAAGCTTTTATAGTGTCGTCCAGACTTCTAACATTTAATCCACCTTCTTCCTTAGTAACACTGATTTTTTGCCATGCAATCCATTTCCGTTTATGTCTCCCTTCATGATCTCCCCAAAAGAAATCTGCAATCAATTTCTGAATAGAATGCAAAACCTTCATAGGTACCACTGTAGCTGCTACAGTGTAAATCGGCATAGACAAAAGGACATGTCGGATCAAAGTCAATCTTCCCCCAGGCGACAACAATCGTGATTTTCAGCCTTGAATTCTATTGTGGATCTTATTAACCAAACATCATAATAATAAATTCTGCATCTGCCTTGATAAATGGGAACTCCAAGGTACGTGAACGGGGACTGTTTGTAAGAAAAGCCTGTCCATAATCTGATCAAGATAAGTTTTTCGGCACTCACTTTCTCATCAATCGTGAACGAACTTTTCGCCGTATTAATTTTCTCTCCTGATGCCCGACGGTATCTATCAATAAACTTCATACATCCCGCAATGGATTTTTCCTACCATTCAAGAAAACCAGTGAGTCATCAGCATATAAGAGGTGAGTAATCGGGGAGGCCGTCCTTGGAGCATGATAAAAACCAATTCCCCTCTACGAAAAGCTCGAGAGAGTCCTCTACTTAGTACTTCCGCAGCAATAACAAAGAGCAAGGGGGAGAGAGGGTCACCTTGTCTAAGACCCCTGGAAGATCTGAAATACCCATCATACTTGCCTTGCATCAACACCGAAAATCCACATTGAGTTACGCAATTTGAAATCAGATGACATATTCTGTTGTTAAAACCAAATTTACGAAGGACCGCCAAGAGATATCCCCATTCAATTCTGTCATACGCCTTTTCCATATCCAGCTTGAAAATTACATTGTTTCCAATCACTTTTTTTCCAATCTCCCTCATTAATTCTTGTGCCAAGCCAATGTTCTCTGAGATAAGTCTCCCTTGGACGAAAGCCCCCTGCTCTAAAGAAATAATATTTGGGAGTATCTTCCCCAACCTCAAACAAAGGATCTTACTAAAAATTTTATAAACCACGTTGCACAGACTGATAGGTCTAAAATCAGAATAAGATACGGGCTCTTCAATTTTAGGAATAAGAGCTAAAAAATTAGAGGAGAAGCTACCTGGCATCGCTTGGCAATCAAAAAATTCCTTCGCGGCTTTCCAAATATCCAGACCAATAATATCCCAGCATCTATGAAAGAAACCAACTGTAAAGCCGTCCGGGCCCGGTGCACTATCATGTGGAATGCTAAGAGCTGCTTGTCGGACTTCCTCTAAATTCGGAGACTTCATGATTGATTCACAGTCCTCCTCCCTTATCAAACGCGGAATGCACTCCATGAGTTCTAGATCCTCTTGATATCCTCCTGCTGAAAGCAAAGCTTCAAAAAAATTATTCGCTTCTAAAATAATATCTCTCGGATCCGTGATTAACGTCCCTGCCCTGTTATGGAATTTTGTTATCGTTCTCCTTTTTTGCTTGGTTTTGACGGAAGCAAAGAAAAATTTAGTGCATGCATCTCCTTCTTTGAACTCCTTTTCTCCTGATTTTTGTTGCCAATAAATTTCTTCTCTTACCAGCGCCAGTTTGAGTTCAGCCTGACATCTATTCAGATTAACCATATCATTTGTATCCCAACCCTGCATTAGACTGAATTCCAATCGAGAAATATCATCCTCCAATCCTCAAATGGTACTGAAAATGTTGCCAAAAGTTTCTTTATTCCATATTTTCAGAGCTCCTCTAAGGCGCTTAAGTTTAATATCCACGATAAACATATCCCCAGAACCACCTACCGGAGAGTTCCAGTTTCTGTCCACAAATCCCAAAAAATCATCATGAGTTAACCACATATTTTGGAATCTGAAAGGGGACATACCTGCCCTCTGTGTCAGAGGCAAAGAAAGAAGCAGTGGAGCGTGATCCGAGCACACTCGAAGGAGATGATCAACTCGAGATTGCTGCATAATAATAAACCAGTCTGCATTACCCAAAAAATGATCCAGTCGAGCCCAGGTTCTGTCATCTCCTCTTTGGTTGTTATACCAAGTAAATTTTGGTCCTTCAAACCCACAATCTGTAAGGCCGCAGCTCGAGATACATCTAGAAAAGTCTGATGTAGCCAGTTGATTATAAGGACAACCGCCTAATTTTTCATCGCCGTCAACAATGACATTAAAGTCGCCGCCAATGATCCATGCTTCATCCATACCCATTGCAATGTGCTCCATGGCCTCCCATAATGTTCTTATCTCTTGAACTGAACATTTTGCATATACAAAGGAAGTGAAGAAAGCAATATTGGAAAAAAGGATAGTAATCTTACAATGAATCAATTGATCGGTGCGGATTAATATGTCCACTTGTAGGTTATTATCCCAGAAGAGCCATATTTTTCCGCCAACATCCTCATTCGTTGCAAAGCAAGGCAGACTCACTTTGCCTGCAATCTCCATGTGCCTTGAAGCTTGGATCATCGGCTCCGCAATGGCAAGCATTTTAACATTATTATCTTTAACCAGCTTTTTTAATCTGCAACGGGTCGCCCGGTTACCAACTCCCTGTGCATTCCAGAACATTATATTATCTATCATTAGGGACACCTCGATTAGTCATGTTTCGTGTCACTCTCCGGCTCCCCCCCCGCGGGTCCATTCTTTGAACTCTTCTTTTTACCTTTCGTCCTCGCTTCGTCAGATTGATGACTGGCCTCAACCATGTTATTAGAAGACGTATTTGCATAGGACTCATCATCCGACAAAGCATGATTTCGGACTCGGTGCATCCTACCTGCAGCTGCAATTTCTGTGCATTAACTGTTTCTTCCGGTGCTTGAATGTTGTCGGCATGCAATTTCAGTGGAAGAAAGGTTCCATCTCCCTGCGGCTGTTGCAGAGATTGGGTACTCTGTTTCAGTGTTGAGCAATTCCCCTGCTGTCCGAAATCATCCATTGCATTGGCCCCCGAATCCATCAAAACAAAGTTGTATTTCCTTGAAGCAAAATGCTCCAATCTATCCCCTGTTCGTTGCGTCACATTCGCCCTGTTTGTATCCCCTGTTGCATGGCTCTCTTCACTCAATCTGTCCGCTGTTCTGAGCAGCACAGTGGCTCTATTTGAACCCCCTGGATTCGGCGAAAACGCTGCCTGTGAGGACAGTCGATATGTGAACGTATCTGTGAGGACAACTGCCTGTGAGGTCAGCTGATCCTCTGTTTCAGCAAGTTTAGACTGACCTTGGTCATTCTCTGAGCTACTGTCGGCCACAAAAGGGACCATCCACAGCGGTGCCGCTTTAGTAAATCTGTCTTCAGACTTTGCTTCATCACATGGCTCTGTCGGCCTTACCATTTGGATTTCCTTGGATGTGTAGCCAGCCCCCTTTAAAATGTCTTGTGTATTTTCATATTTATCATTAGTCCCCCTTGTGTGTTGATCCGCCATCTTATGTGCTTCTTGTGTCTTTGTTTTTTCTTCATTACCCTCTCCAACTCCGTCCGAATGTTCTTCCGCAAGGACCCCGAATTTGTTAAGAGATATCACATTGTCGGATGCCTCGCCCCTTGTCTTTTCCTTTGTGTCTTTATCATGTGCACTACTTATCTCAACTCCTTGCGAATATTTGGCTCCACTAGTTCCTGTGAGTCCATTAGCTTTCATCACTTTTTTGCCCACCGGGACATACATTTGTTTCGGCTCTTGAGACTCTTGCATCCTTTCAACCATAGTTTGTTTTTGCTTGGACTTATCACGAGATGGCAACTCTTTATCGGGAGCTCCCATAGGAGTTGGTTTTTCATTCTTCCTTCCAATCAATTTTCGACAATAATCCTTCTCATGGCCAATTAAAGAGCAATGGTCGCAGTATTTGAATCTAGGATACTCAATTTTTTGCCAATATCCTCCATATTTTGGGCTCTCAAGCCATATCTTATGTGGGAGAGGTTTAGATACTTCCATCTCAACACACATGCGAGCGACCGTTGGGTGGGCAAAGTATCTAGTTCCATCATCAATCCGAAGAAAGTGCCGAAGGAGTTTCCAATCGCCTTCATGATTGCCGGGAGAAAAAAGCGAAAGGAAGATTAGGGAGTTCAACCCATAAGGGAGCCAATTCCGGGTCCGCCCGTAAACTAAAACCTGGATGCCAACGAAACATTTTATATCGAACTCCTCGAATCGTAAAGGATTCTTTGGATAGCACTTTCTTGACCTCGTCTTCAGATTGTAAATAAACCATCACATGCCTAGGATCGATAAGACCCATTATGAAGTCTCCGGATATCCCCCAAAATCGATGAATGGAGTCTCGTATCGAATCCAACGACGGCCTGAAACTGGAGAATTTCATAACTACAATATGATTAGAAACATGAGACTCACCTCTTGCAACATCCGAATCGGATAGCCGCAAAGCCGGACTGCCATCTTTCCGAAATGTCGTGGAATCCGTCGGTTTGTCGTCAAGGTTATCTGTCATCGCCTTCCCAAGCACCTGCGCAAAGGAAGGCCTAGAATATCCATCCTCCTCCTTGCCAGCCGCAGGGGCAGCCCCCGTGGCTGGCTGAGACACCGCCATGAGGACAATCCGTCTCCACTATCAGACTATATCCACTCCCTGGATGTTGAAAGAAAAAATCCAGCCAGCCCTTGATGGCTACCAGGAATCCACCCGATTAGTGTGCATTTGTTAAAAAAATTATCTTATTTTAAAACTTCAAATTTTCTTTGCTAGACATGAGTACTTGGTAGATTAAGGGAAATTTTTTAGTATGACCATTTTATGACATATTGAATTATTCCTCATAATGAAATTTTACAAATATTGAATTTCCAACATCATCACCATTAGAAGAGCCAGAAACTCATGTGAGTCATCATAATAGTCAGCAATTATGCAGATGAGATTGGTGGAGAGATATCACGTAGTTCAGAACTCCTATTACTGAAGGTCCAAGTGAGGGCAATAGTGCAAGACTAATGGGTAGCAAAGCCTTGAACAAAAAGTCATGGCTAGAAATGAACAAGATAATGTGGCTGGCAAATGTCTGAAGTAAAAGAGGTGGAACTTGAACAAAATAAGAAGTCTCGTCTAATTGAAGCAAAAAAATGGAAATTGAAGAAATAAGGTCGAGGAAACTTTAATGGCTATTAATCTTGATGATTGCAAATCCAACTTATTGCTCTTATTTTCAAATGCATAAAGTTCGGATATTACATGACATGCAAGAACACAAATAATCCAATTAGATAAATACTAGTTTCAATTTCAGTCAATGTATTATTTTAAATTCCCATCAATGTATTAGTTTCAATTCCCATCAATGTACCAGTTTCAATTTCTATAAGTGTATAATTCCAATCGATGTATATGACATTCTCAATTCCAATCAATGTAGTGGTTTACATTTCAATTTCTATTGATGTACTAGTCTTATATATTCAGATGTCAAATACAACACATGATACACAGACAAATTGGAGTATATGCGGAAATAATAAAAGAGAAGAAGAAGAGCAATCATAGTTATTCCAATGCTTCCACCATATTATACTATATTATTAGAACAAAGATTATAATCTCTCAAGACAAATCTCATGAGGCTCTAACCTCTGTTAGACTGGTAACTAACAAAGATTACAATTCTTTCTCGAGAACAAATTCTTGACGGGGCTCTCTTAAGAACAACTCTCTTGAGAGCTCTAATTCACAAGCTATGTGATTTACATCTCTGTAGCCTTGAATTCCCGGATCTTTATATTTTTTTATTTTTATTCTTTGACACTACAAAGAAAGACACTATATATAGGCTAAATAAATCCATACCAAACAAGGAAAACCTACATCACTTTCCTTGTCGCGCAAGGAGAATCTTTCTTATTCCACGAGGATAACTTTTCCTTATTCTAATTTTCTAATTGATTTAATAAAATTTTGTTATCTTAATTTAACAAGGAAATCTAATTCAAATAGGAAACTTACCAACAAGAAAAATTTGCCAAATAAGAAAATTTTTCTTATTCTAATTAATCAAGGAAACCTCATACAAATATAAATCTTTTCTTAATTATCCACTAAGCTCCTAAAGGAAGATACTCCTATATCAACACTTTGAAATTAAGATGTTATAATAGAACACATAAACTTTATATTGTACCATACAACATATATAAATTAAATAATATCTCACCCAACTTGTCATCATAAATGTAGCAGTGTTATTGATATTCATGTTGAACAGTGTTACGGTGAACATTGTTACGATGAACAGTGTTATTGATATTCATGTTGAACAATCTTACGGTGAACAGTGTTTTTGAGATGCATGTTGATATTCACTGTTACGGTGAACAATATTAATGAATAGTGATATGCATGTTGATATTATGTGATGATATTATGTCGATAATACAAGGATCATGTGATGATATTCTGTTGGGCCAACAAACTACAACAGAATATCATATTGTGACTAAAGTGATTCCTAATGATACTGTTACAATGTTACAGTAACTCAGTGATTATACAATATAGTGATTATATTGAAATAGTGATTATGTGATTTCTAATTATATTGTTACAACGTTACAGTAATTCGGTGATTATACAATATAGTGATTATATTGCAAATACAATTCAGTGTACAGTGAAATAAAAAAAAATTGATTCACTGTTCACCGTTGATAGCGACTGTTCACTGGTGGGCGAGCCTGGTGACTGTTCACTGTTGGGCCTCACGACTGTTCACTCTTGGGCCTGTTGCTGTTGGTTGGGCCTGTTACTGTTGGTAATAATTGGGTCTGTTAGTAAATTTTACTTTGACTATTGGGTCTGTTGCTGTTGGTAATATTGTTTTAAATTATTGGGACCTATTTAATATTTGGCTACATTTTATTTAATTTTAATTTGTATTCAGTTCATACTCCAAATTTATACATAGTTTATAATTTTGGTTTCATGTATCACTATTGTGTTCCTTATTTAAAATTTTCACAGTTTAACTAATAGGTTGCCAAAGCAACCACTGTTAGGAAAATTGGTTGATTTTAAATAGGTGAGCATGCTACATCCATGTGAAACAATCGGCCCAAAGGAAGATTGTTTTGACCGGATAATCCCTAGTCTTAAATATGTGATAAAGTTTACTATACCATGCTTTTATTATGTCAGTCCAAAGAAAGACATAATATTAGGCCGGTTTTGTTGTGTACGAAGAGTACCACTTACAGATTGATAATTCTGTCCAAAGACAAAATAACAATGCTGTGCTAGGTATCTTAATATGGGTTTTTATTACCTTATTTACCTATTGTATTGAATTTAAAAGTTTATGCAATTGAATGATGATGTGAATATGTTATTATGTAATTTATTATCTATACAGATACTATGTCTGCTACTATTATATCTGCAGGTGTAAATAATATTCTCATGCTTAATGGGACAAACTTCAAGGACTGGAAAAAGAACGTGTTAATCATTCTTGGATGTATGGATCTGGACCTTGCCTTAAGGATTGAGCAACCCGCTCCTCTTACAGATGCAAGTACTCCTGATGCCAGGAAATACTTTGAGAAGTGGGAATGCTCCAATCGCATGAGTCTCATGCTCATCAAGCGAGGTATTTCAGAAGCCTTTAGGGGTGCAATATCCGCAGGGGTGACCAATGCCAGTGAGTTCCTTACTGAACTTGAAAAGCGTTTTGCTAAAAACGATAAGGTTGAAACAAGCACGCTTTTAGTTAGCTTGATTTCATTAAAGTATAAAGGCAAATGGAACATTAGAGAGTATATCATGGAGATGTCTCATCTTGCTTCAAAACTTAAAGCACTGAAGCTTGAGTTGTCTGAGGACTTACTCGTGCATCTAGTTTTGATATCACTTCCTCCACAGTACAGTCAGTTTAAGGTTAGTTACAACTTGCAGAAGGAGAAATGAACTCTTAATGAGCTCATTTCATACTGTGTGCAAGAGGAAGACAGGTTGAAGCAAGACAGAACGAAAAGTGCTCATTTTGCAAGCACCTCTAAAGATAAAGGGCACAAAACGAAAGAAGGATAATGAAGCTGCTAAGGGTCCAGCACAAAAGAAACATAAAGGCAATGAGGGTTGTTTCTTTTGTAAGAAACCTGGACATGTAAAGAAGGAATGTACCAAGTATCATGCTTGGCGTGCTAAAAATGGTATGTTTCTTGCTTTGGTATGTTCTGAGGTTAACTTAGTTTCATTACCTAGAAACACTTGGTGGTTAGATTCCGGTGCTACTACTCACATAAGTGTTTCTATGCAGGGTTGTCTGAGCTACCGGAAGCCAAATGATGCTGAAAGACGCATCTTCATGGGCGATGGAAAATTGGTAGAAGTGGAAGCAATAGGAAACTTTAGGTTACTCTTAGGAACTGGTTGTTATTTGGAACTGAAAGACACTTTTGTAGTACCGTCATTTAGACGAAATTTGGTTTCTATTTCCTTGTTGGACAAATTTGGATATTGTTGTTCATTTGGAAATAATCAATTTAGTCTTTCATTAAATTCCAATATTATAAAATTCCAATATTATTGGTACTGGTTCATTAAGCACATTTGATAACCTATATCTTCTTGACACTATTGCCTCATATAATGAAACCTTGCATGTGGAATCACGTGGTACTAAGCGTAAGCTAAATGAAGCAAATTCATCAAAACTGTGGCACAAACGTTTAGGACATATCTCGAAAATGAGAATGGAGAGACTTGTGTCAGATGGCATAATAGATTCTCTTGATTTTTCAGACTTTGATGTTTGTATTGAGTGCATCAAGAGAAAACATACCAAACAAAAGAGATTGGGTGCAAAGAAAACTTCAAACGTCTTAGAATTAATCCACACAGATATTTGTGGACCATTCACTTCGGCTTCTTGGAATGGTCAACAATATTTTATATCATTCATAGACGATTGCTCACGCTATGGGTACCTATATCTCATTCATGAGAAATCTGAGTCACTGGACATGTTCAAAGCTTTCAAAGTTGAGGTTGAGAACCAACTCAACAAACGAATTAAAAGTGTCAGGTCTGATCGTGGTGGTGAGTATTATGGCAGATATGACGGTTCCGATGAACAATGTCCTGGACCATTTGCTAAATTCCTAGAGGAATGTGCAATCGTCTCACAATACACCATGCCGGGATCACCTAGCATGAATGGTGTAGCTGAAAGATGAAACCGAACTCTTAAGGACATGGTAAGGAGTATGATCAGTCATTCTACCTTACCTGAATCACTCTGGGGAGAAGCACTAAAGATTGCAGCTTACATCCTTAATAGAGTACCAACTAAAGTAGCTGCCAAAACACCTTATGAACTTTGGACAGGCAGAAGACCTAGTCTAAAGCATTTTCACATTTGGGGATGTCCATCTGAAGCAAGGCCTTATCGGCCGAATGAAAAGAAATTGGACTCCAAAACAGTGAGCAACTACTTCATTGGCTACTCTGAGCGATCAAGGGGCTACAAGTTCTATAATCCCACTATTAAGTCCATTTTTTAAATGGGGGCAACAACATTTTTTGAGGATGTCGAGTTTGGGGGGAGAAATAAGGTAAGAGAAATTATCTTTGAGGAGGATTCAATTTCGACTCCTAAACAATTGTTGACAATGTACATGTTCCAATACCTGTCATTGATCAAGAAACAGATCTGGAACCTCAACAGAACAATGTTGAACTACCCCCTGCTCAAATTGAAGTAAATATTCGAGAAGAACAAACTCAACAACCTCAAGATCAAATGCCATTAAGAAGATCCACGAGAGAAAAGAGAAGATCTATTCCGGATGATTATATGGTCTTTCTCGAAGAACATGAGGAAAATGATGGATTGGTGGAAAATGATCCAATCAACTTCAATCAAGCCATGCAGGATTCTAACTCTCAAAAGTGGATAGATGCTATGAATGAGGAGTACAAGTCTATGCAAGACAATCTAGTTTGGGATCTTGTCCCATTACCTGAAAATACAAAGCCTATTGGTTGTAAATGGATATTCAAAACCAAGAAGGACTCAAAAGGTAATGTGGAAAGATATAAAGCTCGTCTTGTAGCTAAAGGCTTCACTCAAAAGGAAGGCATCGACTATAAAGAGACTTTTTCTCCGGTATCAAAGAAATACTCATTTAGGACAATCATGGCTCTTGTTGCACATTTTGACCTTGAGTTGCATCAGATGGATGTTAAAACAATGTTTCTCAATGACGACATTGATGAAACCATTTATATGGTGCAATCAGAAAACTTTGTGTCTGGAGACCCAAAGAATATGGTTTGCAGACTAAAGAAATCCATCTATGGGCTCAAGCAAGCTTCCCGTCAATGATACTACAAATTTCATCAAGTAATTGTCTCGTTTGGTTTTGAGACAAATGTTATTGATAATTGTGTGTATCATAAGTTCAGTGGGAGTAAGCATATCTTCTTGGTTTTGTATGTTGATGACATATTGCTTGCCACTAATAATATAGACATGTTGCACGAAACCAAGAGATTTCTATCAAAGAAATTTGAAATGAAAGATCTTGGTGAAACTTCTTTTGTCTTAGGGATTCAGATATACCGGGATTGTTTTTGGGGTATTCTTGGATTATCAAAAAAGGGTTATATAGAAAAAGTATTTAAAAGGTTTGGCATGCAAGATTGTAAACCAGGAGATACCCCTATATCTAAAGGAGACAAATTCAATCTTAAACAGTGTCCTAAGAATAAACTTGAAGTTGTAGAGATGCAAAAGATCCCCTATGCATCCGCTGTTGGGAGTTTTATGTATGCTCAGGTATGTACACGTCCAGACGTAGCATTCATTGTTGGAATGCTTGGCATGTATTTGAAACCCTGGGATGATTCACTGGAAAGCAGCTACACGAGTTATGAGATATTTACAGAAAACTAAGGATTACATGCTCACATACAAGAGATCAGATCTGTTGGTGATCATAGGGTATGCTGATTCTGATTTTGCTGGATGCCAAGATAGTAGAAAATCTACATCAGGCTATACATTTATCTGTTAGCTGGAGGAGCTATTTCTTGGAGAAGTGCTAAACAGACACTCATAGCTTCTTCCACCATGGAAGCAGAATATGTGGCGTGTTTTGAGGCCTCCAACCACGAATTATGGCTGCGTTATTTTGTCACTGGGCTACGCATTTTGAATGACATAGAAAGATCACTAAAGTTATATTGTGACAATAAGTCAGCAGTTTTATATGCCAACAACAACAGAAGCTCGTCTAGGTCAAATCATATTGACATAAAGTTCCTGGTTGTGAAGGAGAGAATAGAGAATAAACAGATTTTCATAGAGCATATTGGGACACACTCCATGATTGCGGATCCACTTACTAAGGGATTACCACTCAAAGTCTTTCATCAGCACACCGCTCATTTGGGTGTTATGTCACATGAGGATATCATGGTTTAGTGGGAGTTTTGTTGTTCTATGATGGATTTTTTGGGCACATTGGTGTAATTTAGTATTTTCTGCAAAAATAAAGTCTTCAGTGAATTGTTTGTTTATTATATGTTTGATCTCATTAAAGATTAAAGTTGGACCGGTTGGAAATAGACATGTTTGGATCACATCACATGTAATTTCCATGCTGACCTTGGTCTATTTGGTATGTTATGCATTTTGTTGAAATTTCATTTCATAAAGGATGAAATTTTATAAATAGACCAAGGTTCATCCATAATTCACCTAGCAACAGTTGAAAACAATTTCTGAGAAGTGTCGGAACAAAATGAAGACAAACAAACTCATTTGTTTTTGTAGTTGTGTTAAAAGTGGGAACAACAGTAACAGTTTGTATTTCAATCACAACCTGATCTCGATAGAATTTAATGGACATACCCCCTTGCATAATACCTTGTCATGATAGACCAAATTGTTCTGTGATTATCACCGTACGCGTGTCATGATAATTTTGTGAGCATAGCAAAGCAGACTCAATTGCACGTTCAATTCAGTTTGTCCTAGATAGCATGCTATATCCGCTATTGGCAGGATTCAGAGGGTTGGGCCCAAATTGCAAAGTGCCACTATTGAAATTTGACTGTACCACACCCATTGTCTTGCAAGGCTGAGAGTCACCCGTCTTAGATGAAATGCCATTCACCTCGCGATAAGCGGTGAACCATTCCCTTATGGGACACATATGATACTAAACTCACATATCCAACATCCAAGTGTCATACAATAGTCATAAGATTTTGTTATCAATACATATGCTAAGAATATCCTCTACCATATCCGATGTCTCAACACCATTCACTACGCCCTTACTCTCATTCTCTTGCTTGTTGTGATTATCCTTCCACTATGGATAATCCCAGACACTGAATAATGCGTTCCAAATTAAATAGTGAAATTGGTGAAAATGGTTTGAATAATAGAAATTGAATAGGAAAATTTCTTACCTCTTCTGTTGACCATTTGCCTTCAAAGATTTGAAAGTTCCCTTCACTCATCTTGAAATCAATATCACGCCTATGACCAAATGGAGTACCCTCAAGATCTTTCTCATAACAATCAACTATTCCCTTGTGTTGGAAATATGGCTTTTTAAATAAAAAAAAATGGGTGTTTAACAAGTTCGATCTCTGGATCTCTATCTCTAATATTAGTCCCATATCTACTATACAACTCTTTGTGGTAGAGTTTATAAGGAGATTGTTAGGACTTGGGCTTGGAGGGCATGATGGAGGGAAGAGATCTCGCTTGGGATCTTACCCGCCCGTGAATGAGTCTCCTTCAACACTTGGCTCCAATTGGGACCCAACACTCAATTGGACCAAGAGTCTTGCGAACGGATTTTGGGTCTGTTGTAGCCCAGAGATCAATATTTGGGTCTTATTGTCCTGGGCCAAACTCCGAGATTCATGCCATATTACGCTTATGTA
Source organism: Berberis thunbergii (assembly GCA_003290165.1). Taxonomy (NCBI): domain Eukaryota; kingdom Viridiplantae; phylum Streptophyta; class Magnoliopsida; order Ranunculales; family Berberidaceae; genus Berberis; species Berberis thunbergii. Next base: position 132,474 of record QNQO01001920.1, read on the forward strand.
ATATGGGCTTGGGCGCCCGACTTTCGAGCTAAATGACATTTAGTCTAGGTCTGGGTGATTTGGGTTTGCATTAGGGCTTCTTATTTTAGCGCCAATCTGTGCCACGTGTTTGGCTACGATCGATCGATTGTTTGATGTCTCATCAGTTACTCCCCCTTAGTTGGTGGAGTTGCATGCATACCCATTAACTCTTTGAGTGGGGACTTACACAGTGTATAGGTAATTGAGTTAAGCACCCCTTCAAATTTCGCGTAGTGTTTAATGTTAATGCGACTACCGAGTGGTTTCCTTCCGCAAACATTGCACTTATACATAAGCTTGATTTGGCTGGTTCAGGCTTTATTCTTTATTATTCGCAGAGTCACTTCCTCTTTTCAGATGGAGTTTTTTTAATGTTCTTCTGCCCTGATTTCTCTAGGGGCTGAGGAGGAGCGTCAGTTGGTGCAACCTATGTATGTTCTAGCATTTGTAGTGATAAGTTCTAATAGGATTTGCACTTTGCAGACACTGAATAATGCGTTCCAAATTAAATAGTGAAATTGGTGAAAATGGTTTGAATAATAGAAATTGAATAGGAAAATTTCTTACCTCTTCTATTGACCATTTGCCTTCAAAGATTTGAAAGTTCCCTTCACTCATCTTGAAATCAATATCACGCCTATGACCAAATGGAGTACCCTCAAGATCTTTCTCCTAACAGGTGCATAATCAATACGTATGTGCTAGACAAACACATTTAGAAAAAAAAAAAAAAAAAAAAAAAAAAAAAAAGAAAGAAAAAAAAAGAGGGTTCCATTGGCAGTTTCCATCCTAAACAAATGTTAGACTAACAATAGTGTAAACTTTGGCACCCATAGCGACTTATCCTAAAACTAATAGGTCTCCAACTTAGATGGTTTGGTTTCATTTTAGTGCAAGGAAAGGATTTATAGAGTCCATTGTTAGCTTCGATCTTCTCCAACCTTTATCCAATCCCCAACACACACACACATATATATAATTTTATAGTCGATATCTCCAGATCAAAATTAGTATGTTGCCATCCTTGTCAAAAGCCGGCATTCATATGTTCTAGTGTTAGCGATGAAATCATAACCTAGGTTATAAGAGACAATTTTATCATAGTCCCACGTTCTTGTTATCTACTATCACATATCATCATAGTTAAATTAGATTTCTCTTAAAGTGAGCATAATCACTCACCAAATAATCATCCCATGATGTTTGGTGTTCACATAAATAATCATCTCTTAAAGTGAGCATAATTGAACAATCATGTTGGGTGGGGTGTCAACTGTCAAGGTCACAATTAAAGTAAAGTTAAAAAAATGAAGAGAGTAGAAAGTTATTATCATCACAAACAAAGCGCAAAGGCTCAGCTGTTATTCTAAATTTTAATTATAACATAAACACAATAAAAATCCATCGCATATAGGCCACATCCTCCTCCTTCATCACAGAGAAAGTTATTGAACAATCATATTGGTTGGTGTTGGTGTTGGTGTTGGTGTTGGTGTTGGTGTTGGTGTTGGTGAAGGGTAATTAGTGGTTGGGTGCAAGTCTGGACTTGATTTGCTGAACTTCTTTGGTATCAATCTGGAAAGCCTTAGTCAAGACATTGTCGGGAACAGGCGGAGTTGAAGCAAAGAGAGTTGCAGCTATGGCTTGAGTACCAGCCAACTGACTGTTGAATGCAGCTATGACTGCAGCTGGGACATGACCGTTGTTCTTCTGGAAGTGAACTAAACCTCTTGGGAACACAAAGTTCTCACCCTTGTTTATGGTCTTTGAAATGAGGACATTGGCAGTGGTGATGAATCCCACATCCAAAGTGCCTTCGAGCACAAACACCATCTCGGTGGCACGAGGGTGGGTGTGTGGTGGGTTAAGGCCACCAGGTGCATAATCAATACGAGCCATGGACACGCCCAGAGTGTTGAGTCCAGGGATTTGCTCAACATTAGCTGGAGTCACTACTGACCCCAATAACTTGTTGGTGGCTCTTGGATTGGCTATACCAGCGAAAAAGAAATCTGCTGCCGTTGCCTTCGCAACTGGTTTACAGGTGAATCCGTTCACAGTTATACCTATATACGCATATAAATAATTACACATTAAATACCACAAGCAAACAATAACTTCTTCCATATGATCCATCTCTAAACAAAATTGACAATTTTTAGATGGATAATAAAAAAAATGAGTTAGAGCAGTCGATTACCTGAATTCTTATCAGCAACACAGACGTCTTGAAGCATGTCAGGATCTGCAGCAAAGGTAAGGGTGGCATAAGCTACCATCCCAAACAGGACTAACAAGAGGGCCTTACCAGCCGACATAGTTTCTCTTTCTTGCTGAGTTGAAGGAAATATTGGAGAAGAAAGAGAGAGAGAGAAGTTGGAATTGAGTGGGGAGAGAGAGAGAGAAAAAGGTTGGTATTTATAGATGGGAGATGAGGAAGTAAGTAGAAAGACATGGCCGTAGTAAGTAGAAAGACATGGTCGTTTGGTGGATTGCTTGCTTTTTAATTCTTTGAAATGGAGAGGAGAAAATAAGACGAGATAAACTAATCCAAATGGAAAAGAGAAGACTAACAAACAAGGTGGAAAATGATGGGAGTATTATTAGGTAGTTGATGTGCATATTAAACATGCTGCCTTCCTTTTTCTTCCCTCCAGCCCCCACGTACAACACAAAAAGTTTGTAATTGTTGCAATCTTAAAGCATACAAATCGCATCTTTGCTGGGGATGGGGTCGCCTTCCATCACACCCTTTAACATCCAGATGGTTGTCTTGAAAGTTGAAAGCATATGCTTTATTTAGTATTCAGTTTAAAATAAGTTGTGAATTGTTTGTTTGGTAGAATTATGAACAAATTACCAAATAAAAGAAGAGATGGATTAGGATTGGCAGAGGGAAGGGAGGGTGAGGAAGCCTGCAGATTCGAAAAGTCAAGAGTAAGACTAGCGTGGATGACTTTATCCTCCTCCAAGAACCAACCTAACCCCACACACAGTTACCACCAAACTCCTTTTTTTATCTTCTATAATATCTATCTACGATGTTACAAATATAGCGTAAGCCACTGAGTGAAGTTGAAACTTGATGATCATGATCTTTCCATTATTGTCTTGGTCGCATGGCAGCTCAGCTCAGCTCCGTGTGGTGTGGATCAAGTCAAATTAACTTAATTTGTCTTCACCATCTAGAACTATAGACTAGAAATATTTGAACCCTTCTTAATTAATTTTCTCCAAGAATTTTCACCCTTCTTTGCCATTTCTTTCATCAAATTTTGGGTTGAATGGGGGTTGGTCAACCAAAGTAGATCAGATCAGATCAGAGGTGATGGCGGTGATTTGTTTGAGCAATCTAGTAGGGGAAGGGCGGTCAGCTCAGTAGCAGGTATTAACCCGTAATTGAGCAATCTAGTTGAGGTGTTAACCCGTAATTGAGCAATCTAGTTGAGGTATTAACCGTAGATTGATTTTATATATATTATCATGAGATGGTCAGCTCAGGAGATGGTAATATATATATATCATCATGTGCCAAACTGCAATTGAATGTTTCACCATTCTTTCTTAAGTCAACAACACTTAACAATAGGAAATGGTTACCAACAAATTGATAGAGTTGTTGCAGATGGACCACAAGTTCAGTGTTCGAATCTTGTCAAACGCATGTGTTATTTTTGAGATAGTTACGAGATCTTATTAAAAATCTAGTTTTTCTACATTCAAGATGAAGGATCTCAAGGTTTACAGGGATGCGTTAATAATAAAGGAAGGTCACAAGTCACACTACAAAAAATAGACAATTCAGCAACGGCTAAAAACCGTTGCTAATTGTCAAAAAACCATTGCTAAAATGAATTAGCAACGGCACAACAACCGCCGCAATGTCGTGGCTATTTTAATCGTCGCTATTTGAATCAGCAACGGCAAACTATCCCGTATCTAATTCGCAACGGCTAAAAACCGTCGCTAACTCCAAAAATTCTGTTGCTAAAGTTGTTGAAAATTTTGACTAAGACTGTCACAAATTGAAAAATAGCGACGGTTTTTGTCGTCGCTAAATAGCCACGGTTTTTTGAAGTCGCTAAATTGTAAATCTAATTGACAAAACAGCCATGGTATTTGCCGTGGCTATTTAGGGACAGCTTTGTTGCAAATCATATTGATAAATGAAATTTACAAATTACAAATGATAATTCATTTTTTATAATGAAATTAGCTATTAATGATTGTCCATTCTGAAAATTAATATCAACTACCAGAACTAAACTTAATTGATCAAAATTATAGCAAAAATTACACATAATCTCTAGAATATCATACAAAAATTATAAAAAAAATCCATACAAAAATGATTAAAAAATTCAAATTATTAGCGATGGTTTTTTGCCGTAGCTAAATGTTTTATGTATATTTTTTTTTGATAAAAAACAATTAGCGACGGTTTTTTGCCGTCGCTAATAAAAAAAATAATGTAAAACCTAGCGACGGTATTTTGCAGTAGCTAAATGCTTGTGTGTATAATTTTTTTTTTCAAAAAAAAATTAGCGGCGGTTTTTTTGCAGTCGCTAATAAAAAAATAATCTAAAACTTAGCGACGATAATTTGTCATATCTAAATGCTTTTGTTTATAATTTTTTTTTTAAAAAAAATAGCGATGGTTGTTTGCCGTCGCTAATAACAAAAAATCTAAAACTTAGCGACGGTTTTTTGCCGTAGCTAAATGCTTTTGTGTATAATTTTTTTTTCAAAAAACAATTAGCGACGGTGTTTTGCCGTCGCTAATAAAAAAATAATGTAAAACATAGCGACGGTATTTTGCCGTAGCTGAATGTAATTTATATATATATATATATATATATATATATATATATATATATATATATATATATTTTAAAAGCTTAGCTATATATATTTTTATTTGTAAAGCTTAGCGACGGTGTCATCGCTCAATGTATTATATATATATATATATATATATATTTAAATCTATTAGCTACGGTATTCTACCGTAGCTAATGAATTTTTATTTGTAAAGCTTAGCAATGGCACACTTTTGCCGTCGCTAAATGTTTTTTTATATATTTTTAAAAAAAAATCCATTTGCTATAGTAGAAAAAAAATCCATTTGCTATGGTATTCTACCGTAGCTAATGAATTTTATTTGTAAAGCTTAGCGACGGCTAAGATACCGTCGCTAATACAAAAATTAGCGACAGTTTTAAGCCGTCGAAAAATAATTAGCGACGGATTTTTATAATTATAAGTTGAAACAGTGTCTAAAGCATTAGCGACGGTTTTTTGCCGTCGCAAATCTTATAATTAGTGACGGTATCAAAAAACCGTCGCTAGTTTCCGTAGCTATTAAAGCTTTTTTTTGTAGTGTCAAGAGAATGACGATGATGGATCTCAAGGTCTCTCAAGGTCCATAGGGATGCGATATCTGAAGTATTGGTTGTGCCTAATAGAGGAAAGATTCTCTGTTGCAAGTTCAACATTTGTGAGTCATTCTGACGAATGGCATCTTGATTCGAGTTCTATTTATCATGTGTCCTCAAAAGGACTGGTTCTGAGATAGATAGTTGAGTTGTTTGTATGAACAACAATGATAAATGTTAAATTGCAGGGATCGATAAAACAAGTTGAAGTTATATAATGGACTTGTTCGGGTTTTGAATGATGTTCGGTGTGTATCCAGTTTGAAGAAAATCTCATATCCGTTAGTGTTTTAGAGTACAAAGTTTACAATGTTATGGTGAATGTAAAGCTCTAAAGATTGTTTCTGGTGCACTTTTGTTGATGAAAGTTGTCAGAAAGGATAACTTGTACTTTTTGGAGTGGAGTACAATTATTGGTATTAGAAAGTTGAATTTGGTGGAACAACTTATGCTGTTGATGGCCTAGTGAATGTTACTTGTGGTGGAGTTACTAATAGCTCTAAAGATATATATGTTTGGATAACTCGAGGGTTTAGCATTTGTGTGCGGATAGTAAATGTGAGAAAGTTTTGCACGAGTTGTTGAAGAAAAATTTAGTAGAAGATATAAAGATATATATGCAATATGGATGTTTGTGAACATTGTGCTTCTAAAAGTTTTGATTCAAAACTTCCTCGTAGCCAAGGTGGAGTTGGTTGTTAGTTTGAACACGTTCTGTGTATGACACCTACTGGTGTATGTCAAATTTGAATAGTTGAAGTTTGTGTTTTGAAGAGGTGGCATCTGTTTGTTCGTGTTTGTTAGTATCGGCTCAGATTTGTAAAATCTTCACTAGATAGAGAATTGTTGAAAAACATACACCACCTCCTCAATTTGTAATAAGCTAGCCTTTGAAGAAGGCAATCGAAGATGATGGAAGGATGAATAAGCTTGTGGTATAAACAAGAAGAAAGGGGAAGTAGAAAGTAGCTGGTGGAAGAGATTGGAATGGAGAAAAAGGTAGTGGAAGAGTTTTCACCACTACTCCCTCACCGCCACCATTTGCTATAAAATGATCCCTTTTTTGAGATATCCATTCTTCCCTTGTGTGTGTGTGTGAAGCGAGGAGAGAGATAAATACACACCCTTGCATATGTGTAGTGTCATTTAGACATATGTATATTTAAAGTCATTGATGTTGTGTAATCACTACATCAAAAATCCCCATTAGCAACGGTTCTAAACCGTGGGGGTAACCCATTGTCATGGCTAAGAGCCGTGGGCTACAAAGGCGTCTCGCAATTCCTTTTAACGACTATAAACCGTTGCTAAACATTGTAGCAACGGTTTTATGCTTGAGTAAGGGTGATGATTTTCAGCATTTAGCCACGGTTTTTAAACCGTTGCAAGAACAATAGCAACGGTTTTGAGCCGTGGCAACAATAGCCACGGTTTTAAGCCGTGAGAACGTATGGATAATAGCAACGGTTTTAAACCATGGCTAACAAGGTAGCAACGGTTTTAAGCCGTGGCTAACCCTGGCCACGGTTTTAAGTCGTGGCTAAACAGTGAGAAATAAACCGTGGCAAACGTCATAGCAACGGTTTTTAGCCGTGTCAATTCATGGCCACGGTTTTAAGCCGTGGCAACTGATGAAGAAAGCCCACGGTTTCTAGCCGTGGCAAGATGCAACCACGGTTGTAAGCCGTTGGCAGTTAAAACAAAATTCAAAAAAAAAAATCTGGTTTGTAAATTAATATAATCGAAAAAAATATATATATTTTATTTTTGCTGCTGCAGCAAAATCACAGCCGTGGCACCTACAAAATCAGTCCTTACTAAGGTTTGTGTCATGCCTCCGGCACGAATAAGATTCCACAAACTATATGCTAGATAAATACAAAATCAACCGTAAAAAGGAACTTGTCAAGTTTTGACGCCAAACAAAAACATGTAAACAAATAGCACTAATGTACAATAACAAGATTAACCTGAACAAATGGAACCTTGTTATATCATGTTTCGCTCGCATCTAAAACAAAAGAATTTCTCTATGTTTTTTCCAACAATACAAATCCACCTAGTTATAATGTAAGAAAATACATTGATGCCCTTAGGAACAGGCCCCATTTCTTTCGGTAGTTGCTTGTTCAATATACTGAAAACGATGAGAATGCAGCACCCGGTAGTTGCTTGTATATGGCACCGGTGATGGTTGATACAACGACACACTTTGCACCCCAGAAACAAGCAATGTATGTGCATTCTCCTGTCCAACATACTGCTGCCCGTACTGGCTCAGACCTTCAGAGCCCTGCAGTATAAAAATTAGTCAGTACTCAATGACAGACAAACATGACCTATAAAGATTGCTAATAAACCAAAGCTGATGATGAAAATGATGAAAACACTGGCAGCTCTTTGGAAAATTTACCATTCTCTGAATCTTGGTAATCAGACAACCTTCCCAGCTTCCAATCAATGAGAACACCATCTCCCCAGTATGAAACAACCACTTGAGCTGAAAAAGAAACAAGGATCACCTGTTCAATTCATTACAAGTGCCAAATCCCACAGAGTGTAAAAATCATCAAAATAAAATATAAAAAGATAAACCAAAAACCCATCTCAATATATCAACTCTATCAAGTTCAAAGACCTACATGAACTGAATAACGAGACCACATTGAAGCTAAAGCAGATGAACAACGGAAAAAAAAAGTGTTGAAGATGCAAAAAACAGTAAAATTTCAGTGAAGTAATATGTATGACCAATATGTATTAAACCAAAGCTGGGAAACGTATTACAAGGAACTTACCACAACTTTGATCAAGCGACATAGAGAGGTTCTGGATCAACTTTTCTTCTGATCCTGTAGGTGGGGTTCAATCAACCAAATATTGAACACATTCAAAACAGGTATTGAAAGCTGGGAATGTGCCAAAATGCATAGAAAAAGCAATGTGAAAAGATCTGATTTAATTGGGGTATAAAATATTATTCCTCCTTACCAATTGTCGGGTGCCCACATTGACCAGATCTGTCCGTAGACCATAACCCACCATTATGCCTATCTTCTTCTACTCCTGCCTGCAGCCTTGATGCCATTGAAAACTGCCTCGCCAGCAGTGCTCTTGCTGAAGACGGAGCTGCTAATCCAGATATGTCTGACCATGCTTTGCAGCTGACAAATGTTACAATAGGAGCAAATTGGGAGGGTGCCATTCACAAGATAACTTTATAATCGTCAATCAACAAAACTTTAATAAATAATTCAATAATCAACATGAAAATCTAATTCAGGATTAGGATTGAAGATTGAAAGAGAGGTGGAAATGAAGTTCTTTATTCAAGAACTTTAAGAGACGTCAAAACCAGGCTTAAGAGGATGGACAACCTCTAATTGCCACCCCTAGTTTTGACCACCTAATGCGGATGAGATGTGAAAGAAAACAACCTATAGCAGGATGAAACTACATATCTAAATTTCCATGCTGAATGAAAAATGAAAAAAAAATAGAAAGTATGTTTTGACAACAATCCAGTTCGTGGCCTTTGATAGGAACTAACCTTTTTAAGGTGGTATTTCTGCAGGAAATGAAGAGACCAAGCAATTCAAGGCTGAATGACTCTGTCAGAGTTGTGATTCCTGGAAGCAACGGAACTTGCAAGACACAATCAAGATGAAATTCAGCTACAAGAATCTGATAGTCACTGAAGATGACTTGAGAAAGAAAAGAAATTTGTATAGAATGAATTGTGAGATTACAATGAAGAAAAATGAAATGTAACAGGCATATTTCGAGATTGCTAATCTCCTAGGAGCAAAGCTCACTGTACAATGATTTTCTTACAGAATGAATGCCCTTATTTCTTTTGCTAACTCTTATTTATAGCAATCAGAATTAACATTGACTAACAGTGGATCTAACAGAACATTATCTAATTAACAGAGCACCTAACAGAATTTCTTTACAGACTAACAGAGCACCTAACAGGAATGTCTTTACAGACTGCCACAGAATTCCTTTACAGACTGTTATAACAAAATAACGGAGCACCCAATTAACTTCTCTGTTTGATATTTTTCAATGAGATTCACTGCAGCACCCTTGTAAAGGTCGAAAGTCTAACAAATAGACATAGTAAATGATCTTGGTGCATATAAACCAATCATCAATTTCATTGTATAACTTTGCATTGTTGACTGTAACATTGAACAAGAACAAATACAACAAGCAAACAAGAACAAGAACAGCAAGCAAGCACCTGACAGCAACAAGAACAAATACACATACAGGAACAAGAGCAAATACAGCAAGCAAGAACCTGATAGCAGGAACATGAACTTGTGGAATTTTTTGTTGGCACTTGGCACCATTTGTTTTTGTTCCTGATAACATACAAAACTCAAAACATGGAATTTTTATAGAATTAACTTATTAACATACAAAATTCAAAATATACAAATTGGTCAAGCAAAACATACAAAACAGAACATTTCATTCACTTTCACAAGTGTCTTCAGTATATACAGAGTAGATAAACATAACAATTGTCAACTTAAGCCAGCATTCAAGACAAAATTTACGACATGATATAAGTCTTTACGGCATGGCAGCTTATCATATAAGCTATGAAATGATAAGCTCTGTTTATCTACTCGTGAAATTTTGATCAACAAAATTTTTATCTACTCTTCACTTTCAGAACTCACAAGCGTCTGATGACCTGTTACAGTTTTTGCTGAAACTTTCTTTTGTTCTTTGCTTTCCGAAGAACGGTGAAATTTTGATCTCACTCAGATTTTGGTTTGTTTTTCCTCTAGGTACACAAGGGCATTCATTTAACCTACCATTAGGTATTCTATGTGACAACAACTATCAGTAAGCATTTTAAGAAGATTTCTGACTTTTGAAGAGACAAAAATACTAACCTTTTAAAACAAAACCAATTTGAGTGGCCATCTTTTAGTCCCCTGACGAATCCGCTAGGGTACAACCTATCTATTGCTTGCCATAATCTTTCTAGGCAGTCTTGAGGATACTTGATGACCTGCAGAAATCCATGAAAGATTTAATGATGCAACAAGATCAATAAGAATTTTGCATTGTAAAATAAAAAAAACAACTTTGAAATTATCAAAACAGGTTTTATATGAAGCCTATGACAAGAAAATATTCATGTTCAACCAAATTACATATCACAAGTGCAACAAGAAGATGTTTACATGGATTGAAAGGGAACATCTCAATGCCCTTAGGAGTCGAGAACTGTCCAGGGTCCTACAAAACAAGTATCAATTTGACTGCACGATGAATGATAGAGAACAAATTTCAGTACAGAATGGTTACCAAGCACAGTTTAGCAACTTCTTGGAGCCAAACGATTTCATATAGCAAAAGAACAAAAACTCAGAAAGCCCTCTCTATTCATCTACCCTACCAAAATGCTAAGATTATATCCAAATGGGTAGTCCATAAAAAAAATGGGAAAAACCACATTGTATCAATTTTAACAACAAATGCAGTAAAAGATGCAAAAAGCACCAAGATTTGTCCATTAGAAAGAAAAGAAAACTCTTGCTTTAGAAATGAGAGATATCAAAGAAAACAATCACACATCAAGTGCTCCTGAAATTGAAAACCCCAACTAAAAAACATATAATGCAACATTTTATCTTGAAACAAAAGAAGATAAAAGATGAGTGATTAAAAAGGGCATAAACAACGAAAGAAGAGAAAAAAAAACTAATGGAGGAGGACTAGTGATGTAGTAAGCACCTTCACTGGATGTGGCAGCAACTCATCCTATTTAGGGGTTGGAGCTGCTCCTCCTGCCATGTTCTAAGGACTACAAATGAACACCTATGTCGTCAACACTAATGTTTCCCCTCGAGTTCCTACATCGAACACATGGGCAAGGAAAAAGACTCTCTCCATTTGCATTATCCTCAACAAACTGTTGGAATTGTCTAACGCCGTTTATATACATTGCACTTCCCCGTTTGTTCATCCATGACTTATCTAAAGGAATTGTTGACATTTCTACACACAAAAAAATTAAAAGATTAACTTTAGTCATTGACCAAAGGAATCTAAATTGCTAAATTGCTTGAAAATCATTGACCAATCTAATGAACTTCAATTCATCCAGTTGTTCTGTTGTATTTGTTATGGTACCCTATACAATGTTTCATTGACCTTCTTTCTACATTCCCAATCCAACTCAATTACTTGAGTTACATTGGATCTCCTATCCAAACTAATTGTTTCTAAAATACCACAATCATGCTTATTGCTGATCTTAGAAAAAAAAAACATATATATATAGACATTAAAATAAGAATTCATCAACAACCCATAAGAGTGCAAATAAAAGGAAGATCATTATAGGATTTTAGCATATAAAACAAAGAACTTGATATCAAAAACCAAGAAAGAAAGGCAGTTTAACATCAATTACAATGCTTGAAATGGCAGGGACGCAAATAAGAAATGGCAGTTAACCCAATAGTTTTTGTGCACAAATATGGAGTTTCTTTTTCCTGTTTTTTTTTCAAGGCCAAAAAAATATGGTGTGAGTATAGCTAATTTTGTTGTAGACTGGTCATGAAGCACACTGGCTGGGTTTTCTACCATAAACCCTCCAATATATGATTGCATAATTCCCAATCATCACTTTGGAAATCCGAAGAAATGGACTTGTGATGAAAATGATCCATGAACCACTACTCAACCTAAAAGTTGATGGATGTATAGGATAAATCATACAGGTACCACTCCATTTAAATCCAAGGAATATAAGAAATCATCTTTCTGGATGAATTAAAATTTGACAAATCAAATTTATAACCTGTTTTTGTTGGCAAAAGATGCAAGTGTACAAGTTAAAATCATTGGTTTTTGTAATTTTAGCAAGTCTACAAGCTCCTTCAAAACTTTGAAGGGACCGAATCGAAAAGAAAACAAAAAATTGTTATTCATGACGAATGAATTGTTATTTATGTTGTGCATGCAAGGGGAGCTCCTTCACCTATTCTCCTAGGATTTTATTTCATGGATCTTGGAGATATGGCTGAAATAATTGAACACATAATGAACCAACAAAAGATAAAATGATGTAACTGGAATTCATCAGGGTATCATAATCTGATTTGTACTAGTTTTACAAGTATAGTTGTCTTCATTAACGTAACTGTTCTGGTTTTGCTTGTGAACTCCAAAGATTACCAGACTCATTGAGAGGGTGGAAGCTACATTTATCAAGCACTTCTCTAGTTCAAACCGCAATAAGGCCATGAACACCTTGAGACCCAAAGTGAAGAAAGAAAGACATCAAATTACATTTTTTTGGGTAAGGAGTGAAATCGCGGGATTCACTAATTTAAGGAAAACTCAGTCCTTCTGATGATAAAGGAGTGAGTTTTCTTGTATTCGCCTAACTTAGATTCATGCAAGAACCAAGCAACCAAAGCAAAGGTTTTTTTTTTTTTTTTTTTTTAGAAAATTGAGTAGGGGTTATTTAGGATCCCCGAAGCAAAACGAAGTTGGATTTACTAATTTCGCATATTTGGTTTTATGTTTAGGTTTTTTTACTGGTTTCTTTACATTTTGATAAAACCAGCCCATTTTAATGCGTATCCCTCTTTAATGGCATCTTGCATTTCCTTATAGCTTGGTCGAAGCTAGAGGCAATCTAATGATGATACAATTAAACTGTAAGAAACCACAAAATCCAAAGAGTTGAGTACTCACCAACAAGAACTTATGTTTCTTTATCAAGCTTCCTTGTGTTCAAAGTAGTGCCACTGGAGGCAGCCTTGTTTGTTTCTGCTGTAGCTGGAAGATAGACTATAAAGCAACATTATCATTGGGAATCCCATGTCAAGATAATGAGATATTCAAGAAACCACGATGTTCTTCCAAAAAGAAGAATCACTAGTCTAGCACCAACTTGAATGTACAGTTAACTCTTCCGAGCAGATTTGATATTTGTCAAACTAACATGGTAAATATAACAAAAAAGTCCTCACTTCTTTTGCATATTAAAGTGTCCAGCATAAAAATGCATTACAGCACTAAGCTAAACAAGTTAAGATTTGGTCATTAGACATGACCGCTGTCACCAACATATAGCTCCAATTCAACAAAAAAGACCACTTGAAAGAATGCTTCAGTTGATTAGAATGAATTGGACAGATCAATGATATGACCACTGACCAGTGATTAAAAATGTATAAAATTTGTGGCATACAGTTTGAGATAGCAAAATTTAGTATTTCTAAGTGAAAACGATTGACTGGAAACAATTAAAAGTTGAAAATCAAATAGAGTGAATGAAATCCATTAGCATCAACAAAACAGAATTTGTGGACCAACATACATATAAACATTTTGTTTTAAAATGCACATTACAAGTTAAAATTATCCAATAAAGCTTCCTTGTAACTTTTGGTGGATGTTATTACTAGTCATGTATTTGAACCCTCCAGAACAAATTATGAATCAGATTGATAAAAATCTTGTATCCATTAAAATAAAAACGATAAAATCAAATGATCATATGCTTGTATTGAACTCAAACTTTGGATCCCCACCTATGCCTTCACTATTTCTAAATGCTACAAATGCATTGAAAAATTTAGTTGCTTTGTTGTTCTTAATAGATCCTTTGGAGTAACTAAAATAGTTGCCCTAGTAAGACTTTGCCTTATAATGCCAAAATTTTATAATTTCTTATTAATATGATGACATAGAAATATCTTCCATGTTTCCCAAAATACAAGATTGAATTGTTGAAAACAAAAATGTCACTATTATGTCTTCACCCCATTCCCCACCAATTTTTGCTGTATGCTTCCCTCACCCTCTTCTTCATTTTTGTATGGGTTTTGAATATCTTCACCCTTTGTCCCCTCTCTCATTTTTTACTTATTCAGTGAAATGTCAGGTTCTAACTTAGTAGGAATCTGTCCCTCCATGGTACTCCTTCAAAAATAAATATAAATAAGCAAAAAATATATGATATCGTGCAAGCAAAATAAATTAACCTAACATGCAACCTTATAAAATTATACCCTCATTTTCAAAAACCCTAAGTTTTTTGTGCAAACCCATTTAACATCATAAGATAACTTACTTTCTCAAAAAGCACCTAAAATTGAACTAGTTAGTATACATTGCCATAAAAAGAAATGGGTCAAGTTCATTTATCAACCAAAACTACATCAATTACATTCTTTTAAGGCATTCTTTTATGAATCTCATATCGATTGGAGATGATCTTAAGAGATGTAGTTGCAGTAGACCATTTAGTATCACCAAACCCAATTAATAAGAGATAATGAGACTTTATTAAAGTTCGAAATCAGATGGAAAATACCATCCAAGGATAGGCCAACATAACCAAACACATGGAAAACTAAAAGAATCGCCTAATGCCATTACTAAGTCACCATTAACAATATCTTCAAAGATCTTTTATCATTAGTTTGTTAAGCTCGGCGCAGTGCAAAACTAAGCAAGTTGTAGCACTGCAAAGTCTCAACATGCCAATAACATTTCTAGGTACACCGGTTCTGGCATCACAAACTCCATAGAACAGCAAGGTCTTATTGTTTCTCTTATATTTTACCCCCCTCTTTAAACACATTCTCCTTCAGATCAGTAGGGAGGAGATTCTAGAGAATTAGATATGTAGGGAGGAGATTCTTGTCTCAAATAGAATACTATAAATAAGGGTGATTATTGTACTTTTTTTACTTGAATTTTCCTTTGAAGCCATGTGTCATTTGAACAATGACTCAATGAGGAATTCATTCCTCATTGAAAATCAAAGACGCAATACGAAGATTGAACACCTTGCACAAGCAATGAGATTTTCTAACAGTTGGAGTCTGAAGCAAAAAAAAATTATATCACTTTCAAAAAATAAAAATAAAAAAACAACCTCAAATGGTCAAAATTTTCATCATTATTCTTCTGTGTGAATCAAGATGCAAAATATAAGGGAAACCAGAGGTAGTACAAATTTTGTAATGAAGGGAAAAAAAACACTAACAAAGATGCTATAGAAAAATAAATCAAGAGCTATTGACTGTAAGAGTGGGGAATACAATGCTTTCTTGCGTGTGAAGATAAATAATAGGACAAATGCTATCTGCAATCTACACCAACTGCTTCACAGACTGAATTGTAACCATCTCTTTCTAAGCATTCCGCAAGTTCAATAAAAGTGAATCAATCAGATCAGTCGTTGCATACAATAGTTATCTCGAAATCATTTTGTAAATATGACGTTGTGAGAACTATATCCCTCAAAGACTCTAGGAGACCGACATAGTATCTCATTAATTCTAAGGCTCCATTATTACAAGCTTTATATATGGATACATACCTTCTTTGAATTGTAAAACACAATGGTTACCAGAAGTTCTATTCTATTCACTCTGTATATTCACCATTTAAGATTGTGTTTTCACGTCTAATGATTGTGTAAACACGAAGAGAGAAACACCACTAATGCTCAAGTGGAGAGGAAAACTAAGTTTGTAACTGATAAACTACCAGTTTTAAGAATCAATCCAAGAGCAAATATTTAATTTTCAGGTCTATGGAGAGAACATGAATGCAATCTTTGTAGTTGGTACCATTGCAAGTCTGGTTGGTAATAAAACACACAATCAAGCACTACAACACAATCCACATTCAGTAAACAAATCAGAAAGTTTTTATTTCCTTCTTTTTCGATTTCTTTCTTATTTGGATGAACAGATATTTACTACCAAAAAAAGTAACATCTGAATAGAAAGCCAAAGATATTCTCTTAAAAGTTTGATTATCCGGTTCAATTCCATCACAATAAAACCTAGTTTTTCCATAAAGCTTTCAAAAAACCCCACTCAACCCAATTGTATACACTACTTTTAAACTCTATTAGAAATCAACTTGTGCTATTTAGGCCAGCTTCATTATCAATGAGACATATAAACAATTTTATTTTTTGGCATTTTTGATAAGAATAAGAATATTGCCAAAAGGAGATTGATTCCACCTTTTAAGTTTCATGCTAGTTAGGTCAGACAAATAAAAAAAACTCTACGAACCCTAATTTCATCAAAAATAAAAGAGAGAAAGAGAGTACCTGTACGAGAGTTGCAGTGCCTGATCGATTTTGAAGACGCCGAGTACTAAGGAGGAAAGACCAGGGAAGGAGGGGAGGAGGGAAGTCGAGGGAGGAACAGGAAAGTTGAGGGACGAGCAGGGAAGTCAAGGGAGCAGGGAAGGAGGGGAGGAAGGAAGTCGAGGGAGGGAGCAGGGAAGGAGAAGGAGCAGGGAAGTCGAGTGGAGTAAAGTCGAGGGAGGGAGTAGGGAAGGAGACGATGTCGATGTCAAGTGGAGGGAGCAGGTTTTCGGAGGGGAGGGAAGGTTTTTGTCGATGGTAGTCGAGTGGAGGGAAGGTCGAGCGCCAAAATAGCCCGCCCAATTTTTTTTTCAGCTTTTCATGTAGCCACAGTTTTAAGCCGTTGCTAGATCTAGCCACGGTTTAGAACCGTTGCTAAAAAAAATTTTGCAACGGTTTTGAGCCGTTGCGAATAATACCCACGGTTTTGAGCCATTGCTACTAATAGCCAAGGTTTTTAGCCGTGCCAAATATACCAACGGTTTTAAGCCGTGGCCATGTTTTTTTACCCACGGTTTTAAGCCGTTGGTACATATAGCTATGGTTTTTGGCCGTGGCAAATAAAGCAACGGTTTAGAACCGAGGCCAACTCAGCGTAGCTAAAATGGCCTTTTGGTGTAGTGAATAGACTTTATCTACTTGTATCCTTCTATCTCAAAATAGTGAACATATTCTCTTTGCCCCGTGGACGTAGGCAAACTTCCCAAACAACATTAATCGATTGTGTGGTACGTGAATTACTTTATTTTCATTTACTTTACATTACCTTGATTATACTTTTGATTTATTACTTCTATTGTAAATATAAATTGTGTTCCGCATTAGTTATGCTTCCGCGAGGCGCAACATTAACAATACAATATCCTATTGCATATATTGTATTGTATGCAATGTTCACGAGTTCATCACCACGCCATAACTTATGAGTTATCCGACTTTTGTAAAGCATGGTGCGGGGCATTACAACTATGCACCGCGATGTTGCTAATTGATGAACAATCTGAACAAATCAATTTCATTTTGGTAATTTATAAACAAATCAATTAATGCTACATACGAATTGCTCCAAAATAGTTGCTAATCCTCTGATTTTGCAACCGATGAGTATTTATTGTTGCTTTAGTAAACTGGAAGAGGTTGGCTCTGAAGATGACGTTCGCATTTTCTGCATAAGAAACAACATAGTTGTTTTTGTCATAACCGTGCCATGCAGTAGTGAGGATATGATTACGAGGCTATAAATCCACTGCAAATGATTCCTAATCCAGGTTAATATATGAAGGGGCTATTTTTGGATTAATCTGCTTCCTCTGGTCCTTGTTGCTACACTTTTTACCCATTCTCTTTAAAACACAACCACAAATACCATTCACAGAATGTTGAAGTGTATAAAAACCCCAAAGAGACACCATAGAATTTTTACTGGAATCATCTTTTCCAGTAAATATCATAGAGATAAGAAAGAAAATATTTGTGTCCCTTTTCTTCCCTAAGATTCCTTCGGATCCCTTGAAGCCACTTCCAAGCAAATATCTATGTTTTTTCAAGTATTTTTGCTTTCCAGATTCGTTTAGAGATTTGAGTATTGATTAAAGTGAGTATTGATTAAACTAGGTGAGCTTACAACACCACCAGTGTTTTGTTAATTTACTTGTGCAAAGAATCTATATGCCGCTGCCACATTAAATTTCCCAAAAACTCAATATGGATTTTGTGTGAATAACTGTAATGAACAATGCCATCAAAGATACAGAGGATCTCACAGAATTGAAGTGTGAGCTAGGTATGACTAATTAAAGGTTGGTTGAAATGACAATCAACATAAAACCCACATATAATGAACTAATTCCTTCATTCCTTTCTCAAGTATATGCATATTGATGCGTGCCTTGTGAGATGCAAGCCCTGCAGAGTGCCCATCGACACTCTAAATTTCACCATTTGCAAAGCAGCAGTTAAATAGTTTAACAGAACTTACATGTGAGAAACAAAACTTGTCAACAGAATTAGCAACTAGAAAGTTTGTTGTAAAATTCTTTCTGCGCCTGTTCTCGAATACATAAAAGGTTCATTTTGATCTCCCTGCAGAACCTTCCCTCCACAAGGCAGACAGGTAACCATAGCTTTGGCTTCACATCGACAACATAAAAAAGAGTTGTCTGGAATTCTTGCTCAAAGGATTGACTTCCTTCCTGATTCTCATTGTTCTTCTGCTCCATCCATTCAAACAGTTACAGGACATTAGTGATTTCTAACAAAATCTTTCACATAACAAGAAAATGTGCAATATCATGCATTTTGTAACACCTTTTTTTTTCTCATGCTACAGTTGCCAAGCCAAAAGAATATCCTTAAAGTATTTGTGCACAAGACCTCTTGGCGGTTAGACACGCAGTTCGCAATGAATTTAATTTGATAATGCATGTACAAAGCATGAATCCAGTGGCTCTCAGTGCTGACACTGAATAATGCGTTCCAAATTAAATAGTGAAAATGGTTTGAATAATAGAAATTGAATAGGAAAATTTCTTACCTCTTCTATTGACCATTTGCCTTCAAAGATTTGAAAGTTTACTCATCTTGAAATCAATATCACGCCTATGACCAAATGGAGTACCCTCAAGATCTTTCTCATAACAGGTGCATAATCAATACGCATGTGCTAGACAAACACATTTAGAAAAAAAAAAAAAAAAAAAAGGTTCCATTGACAGTTTCCGTCCTAAACAAATGTTAGACTAACAATAGTGTAAACTTTGGCACCCATAGCGACTTATCCTAAAACTAATAGGTCTCCAACTTAGATGGTTTGGTTTCATTTTAGTGCATGGAAAGCATCTATAGAGTCCATTGTTAGCTTTGATCTTCTCCAACCTTTATCCAATCCCCAACACACACACACATATATATAATTTTTATAGTTGATATCTCTAGATCAAAATTAGTATGTTGCCATCCTTGTCAAAAGCCGACGTTCATATGTTCTAGTGTTAGCGATGAAATCATAACCTAGGTTATAAGAGACAATTTTATCATAGTCCCACTTTCTTGTTATCTACTATCACATATCATCATAGTTAAATTAGATTTTCTCTTGAAGTGAGCATAATCACTCACCAAATAATCATCCCATGATGTTTGATGTTCACATAAATAATCATCTCTTAAAGTGAGCATAATTGAACAATCATGTTGGGTGGGGTGTCAACTGTGAAGGTCACAATTAAAGTAAAGTTAAAAAAAATGAAGAGAGTAGAAAGTTATTATCATCACAAACAAAGCGCCAAGGCTCAGCTGTTATTCTAAATTTTAATTATAACATAAACACAATAAAAATCCATCGCATATAGGCCACATCCTCCTCCTTCATCACAGAGAAAGTTATTGAACAATCATATTGGTTGGTGTTGGTGTTGGTGTTGGTAAAGGGTAATTAGTGGTTAGGTGCAAGTCTAGACTTGATTTGCTGAACTTCTTTGGTATCAATCTGGAAAGCCTTAGTCAAGACATTGTCGGGAACAGGCGGAGTTGAAGCAAAGAGAGTTGCAGCTATGGCTTGAGTACCAGCCAACTGACTGTTGAATGCAGCTATGACTGCAGCTGGGACATGACCGTTGTTCTTCTGGAAGTGAACTAAACCTCTTGGGAACACAAAGTTCTCACCCTTGTTTATGGTCTTTGAAATGAGGACATTGGCAGTGGTGATGAATCCCACATCCAAAGTGCCTTCGAGCACAAACACCATCTCGGTGGCACGAGGGTGGGTGTGTGGTGGGTTAAGGCCACCAGGTGCATAATCAATACGAGCCATGGACACGCCCAGAGTGTTGAGTCCAGGGATTTGCTCAACATTAGCTGGAGTCACTACTGACCCCAATAACTTGTTGGTGGCTCTTGGATTGGCTATACCAGCGAAAAAGAAATCTGCTGCCATTGCCTTCGCAACTGGTTTACAGGTGAATCCGTTCACAGTTATACCTATATATGTATATAAATAATTACACATTAAATACCACAAGCAAACAATAACTTCTTCCATATGATCCATCTCTAAACAAAATTGACAATTTTTAGATGGATAATAAAAAAAATAAAAGAGGTAGAGCAGTCGATTACCTGAATTCTTATCAGCAACACAGACGTCTTGGAGCATGTCAGGATCTGCAGCAAAGGTAAGGGTGGCATAAGCTACCATCCCAAACAGGACTAACAAGAGGGCCTTACCAGCCGACATAGTTTCTCTTTCTTGCTGAGTTGAAGGAAATATTGGAGAAGAAAGAAAGAGAGAGAGAGAGAAGTTGGAATTGAGTGGGGAGAGAGAGAGAGAGAAAAAAGTTGGTATTTATAGATGGGAGATGAGGAAGTAAGTAGAGGGGTTCCAGTGGATGGGGAGTTATATAGATGCGGATTCAGTCTGGCCTCTAGATGTCGATGTTGCAACACGCCACAAAGAGAATCCCTTAATCATTTGTTTTTGGATGGAGAACTGGCGATGCAGGTTTGGCGCCATTTTGAGTTGATCTTTGATGTACACATCAGAAAGCCGGCTGAAATCTCCACGACCCTTATCATTTGGTTCAGACGTGCAAAAATGATTACTCAAGCAGGTGTGTTATCACTTCTCACTCCTATGTTCATCTTATGGGAAAATGGAAACAACGGTGCAAATGTGTATATGATAATGCTGTCCCTAATCCTGCTTTTGTGATTCTGAATATTCGGCGTAATTTGCTGCTAGCTAATAACTTTATAACCCCTAAGAGAGTCAGTTGGCACAAGGCTCCTCTAAGGGCTTTGGGGATACAAGTAATTCCAGTTTTGAGGAAGCTTAGTAGAATTGTTTATTGGCACCCTCCTCCGCCAGATTTTGTTGCTCTCAATGTAGATGGGTCTTCCTGTAAGAACATGGCTGCTGGAGGTGTGATAATAAGAGATTCTAGGGGTGTTGGTGTTGTTGGGAAGCAAATTTTTTTTGGTGCAGGCTCTAATAATACAGCGGAAATTATGGCTCTAGCCGAGGGTCTCCGTCTCTGTCTTTCATTGGGTTTTAAGCAGGTGCTTGTTCAGACGGACTCGGAAATTGTTTGTGGATGGTTTAAAGGTAATTTCAAAATTCCGTGGCATTTGGAGAATATTTTAAAAGAAATCAAGCAGCTGGAGGCGCAATTGACGGTCAATTGCTCTCATATTTATAGAGAGGCCAATGCGGTGGCTGACGCATTAGCAACTAGAGCTCAACGAGAGCATAAGACGGTTTTTTTTCCTGCTCATGATCTTCCTAGGCGAGTGGCAGGTTTACTACAGCTTGACCGTAGTCATACGGCTTACATACGCAATGGGGAAGACTAGGCATCGATTTTTTGGGCAGAGGAGATTTCAAGATCATACGGATTGCAGGGCACGCTGCTGTGTTACAGAGGGACGTTGTGAAGTAAGCGGTCGCTGCGGACTCGTATGGGATTGCCCAGAATGGTTACTGTCTCCTGCGCTATACGTTGTGGCCTGTATTGCAGGCTTTTCGGTTTCAGTCCTGGCAGTATTATGTGCGAACATGGAAGCTGAGTTAGGTAGAAAGTAGAAAGACATGGCCGTAGTAAGTAGAAAGACATGGTCGTTTGGTGGATTGCTTGCTTTTTAATTCTTTGAAATGGAGAGGAGAAAATAAGACGAGATAAACTAATCCAAATGGAAAAGAGAAGACTAACAAACAAGGTGGAAAATGATGGGAGTATTATTAGGTAGTTGATGTGCATATTAAACATGCTGCCTTCCTTTTTCTTCCCTCCAGCCCCCACGTACAACACAAAAAGTTTGTAATTGTTGCAATCTTAAAGCATACAAATCGCATCTTTGCTGGGGATGGGGTCGCCTTCCATCACACCCTTTAACATCCAGATGGTTGTCTTGAAAGTTGAAAGCATATGCTTTATTTAGTATTCAGTTTAAAATAAGTTGTGAATTGTTTGTTTGGTAGAATTATGAACAAATTACCAAATAAAAGAAGAGATTGGCAGAGGGAAGGGAGGGTGAGGAAGCCTGCAGATTCAAAAAGTCAAGAGTAAGACTAGCGTGGATGACTTTATCCTCCTCCAAGAACCAACCTAACCCCACACACAGTTACCACCAAACTCCTTTTTTATCTTCTATAATATCTATCTACGATGTTACATATATAGCGTAAGCCACTGAGTGAACTTCAAACTTGATGATCATGATCTTTCCATTATTGTCTTGGTCGCATGGCAGCTCAGCTCAGCTCAGCTCCGTGTGGTGTGGATCAAGTCAAATTAACTTAATTTGTCTTTATCATCTAGAACTATAGACTAGAAATATTTGAACCCTTCTTAATTAATTTTCTCCAAGAATTTTCACCCTTCTTTGCCATTTCTTTCATCAAATTTTGGGTTGAATGGGGGTTGGTCAACCAAAGTAGATCAGATCAGATCAGAGGTGATGGCGGTGATTTGTTTGAGCAATCTAGTAGGGGAAGGGCGGTCAGCTCAGTAGCAGGTATTAACCCGTAATTGAGCAATCTAGTTGAGGTGTTAACCCGTAATTGAGCAATCTAGTTGAGGTATTAACCCGTAGATTGATTTTATATATATTATCATGAGATGGTCAGCTCAGGAGATGGTGATATATATATATCATCATGTGCCAAACTGCAATTGAATGTTTCACTATTGTTTCTTAAGTCAACAACACTTAACAATAGGAAATGGGTTACGAACAAATTGATAGAGTTGTTGCAGATGGACCACAAGTTCAGTGTTCGAATCTTGTCAAACGCATGTGTTATTTTTGAGATAGTTACGAGATCTTATTAAAAATCTAGTTTTTCTACATTCAAGATGAAGGATCTCAAGGTTTACAGGGATGCGTTAATGATAGAGGAAGGTCACAAGTCACACTACAAAAATAGACAATTCAGCAACGGCTAAAAACTGTTGCTAATTGTCAAAAAACCGTTGCTAAAATGAATTAGCAACGGCACAACAACCGTCGCAATGTCGTGGCTATTTTAATCATCGCTATTTGAATCAGCAACGGTAAACTATTCCGTATCTAATTCGCAATGGCTAAAAACCGTCGCTAACTCCAAAAATTATGTTGCTAAAGCTGTTGAAAATACACAATTAAGATCCACCTTGCTAAGAAAAAAAATCAATGTGATAGGAGGTGAGCTAAATAACATAAGAATGGTCTTTCTAAGATTGTAATGGGCTTTGGAAAGCAACTTTTTCCCCTATTCTTTATCTTTTCAAACACCAGCTCATAATCAACTCCAGCTAAGGCATCATAGATAGAACTATCAAGGGATCTAAATTACATTATATCAGTAGATCAAGACTGGATCCACTTTCAATGGAATAGAAATGTTGCTAGTAACTGAAAATGCAATCAAACAAATTGATGGAATTTTTTTGTTATTACATTTTTAAGCGCCAAACAATGCAATCTTAGTTCATCAATGTCTAAAGGAAATTCCAATTATTTTGATTCCCTCTCTTTGGGGAAACTGTTGCTTTTTATTTGGTACTGCTAATTATTGGATTTCCACAATATTGCAGCCACTTGACGTTTTTCTCACAGCAATTTGAAAGGAAATGTCATCAATGATGTTTTTTTTTCATGCCCAGTCTTATTGGAGACTTGGAGGTTCATTTGACTTTGGTAAGTGGTGGCAGATGCCCAACAGCTAGATCCTTTGCTAATTGGTGTGAACAATGGAGAAATCAGCCCTTTTCAGCAACAGGAAAAAGGCTGTGGGATCGTATGCTCATTACCACCTTGTTTGTAATTTGGAAGGAATGCAACCAGCTCTGTGCTCCCCTATTTATAAGTATCAAAGGTCTTCTATGGTCGTAGGAGTCATTTGGCGTGAAGGCTAAATCTTTTGCTGATTGCAGTGGGTGTTTATTTCCTTGTACTTGTGTAATTGTATTCCCACTCGTATTTTCCCAGTTTCATTTATTAATGCCCCTAGTTTTTCTATAAAAAAAATCTAAACAATTTCATCTTCATTCGTTGTATTTTTCCATGTTTCTTGAAATCTTATAGTCAGACATAGGGGTGGGCACGGGACGGGATGGGACGAGATATACCCATCCCGTTCATACGGGATCGGGACGGGACGGGATCAGTGTGCTAATCTGGAGAATTGTATGATCAAATTGATAGTCAAGCAATTAGGTTCAATCTAAACATCAAATTGCTACAAAGTTTTTTCGTTCTTATTTTATGCGGCATCTTTATTGAAAATGCTTAAAGTACAGTTGATTGATTTATAAAATGATTAAGAAATAAAATATTCTAGTTTTATGTGTAATAGTCACATAATTGTGTTGTTGCAATCATGCATTCGAATCAAAAAGTGTTCATTGAAAAAATTCAAAACAAAATCAATTGATTAACTTGATTGAATTGGGCAGGCAATCAATAGAGCGAAACTGTCATTGAACTAGGTGGGTTTAGAGCAGACTCCAACACCCAAACAAATTGGCCCAACTTGTATTAGGA
Organism: Berberis thunbergii; assembly: GCA_003290165.1. Lineage (NCBI taxonomy): Eukaryota > Viridiplantae > Streptophyta > Magnoliopsida > Ranunculales > Berberidaceae > Berberis > Berberis thunbergii. The sequence goes on from QNQO01001920.1 coordinate 157,614, forward strand.
AATGTGGGTTATCTTTCATGATGTACAATGCTAAACTCACGAATTTGAGGCAGCTTTCTCGCTATTTTCTATACGTTTTGCACACTATCCAGCATGCATCTTCGTATGAAAATTTAGTTCAAAGTTGTTCATTGATGCACCATCCATGTAAATATATAATGTGAATAATGGACAGGGTGAATAATGGCCCCAGTGTGCACACCATGAACAGAAGTAACAACATACACCATAACAATCTGTAACAACATACACCATGAAATAATTAAATAAAAATACTAATAATTAATATTAATAAATTAGTTCGGGACGAGACGGGATTGGCGGGATTGAAAATCTTCATCCCATCCCATCCCATTCTAGATCGGGATGAAATTATTCAATCCCATTAAGACCCGGAAAAATCGGGACGGGACGGGAACGGGATCGCGGGATGGGATGCCCACCCCTAGTCAGACACTTTAGTACTAGACTATGAATACTGTAATTAGAGTTAAGTTGTGATGCGTCTAATCCGTCCCTGTCAATTTCTGACTCGCTAAGATGAACAATGGTGAGCTAGAGACCACCATTGTAACGGCCAAAGGCACTCTAATGGTAAAGTTAGGTTCTGAACAAGAATGGAGATAGATTGATAAAATTAGGGTTTCATGTGTACCTTTTTCATCCGTTTTGTTCACCTTGTATAATGAGTATTTCACTCATTTGCTGACTTTGTTGTTGAGGGCATGATGGAGGGAAGAGATCTCGCTTGGGATCTTACCCGCCCGTGAATGAGTCTCCTTCAACACTTGGCTCCAAATTGGGACCCAATACTCAATTGGACCAAGAGTCTTGCAAATGGATTTTGGGTCTGTTGTAGCCCAGAGATCAATATTTGGGCCTTATTGTCCTGGGCCAAACTCCGAGATTCATGCCATATTAGGCTTATATAATTTGGGCTTGGGCGCCCGACTTGCGGGCTAAATGACATTTAGTCTAGGTCTGGGTGATTTGGGTCCGCATTAGACCAAATTAGGGCTTCTTATTTTCGTGCCAATTTGTGCCACGTGTTTGGCTATGATCGATCGATTGTTTGATGTCTCATCAGTTACTCCCCCTTAGTTGATGGAGTTGCATGCAGACCCATTAACTCTTTGAGTGGGGACTTACACAGTGTATAGGTAATTGAGTTAAGCACCCTTCAAATTTCGCGTAGCGTTTAATGTTAATGCGACTACCGAGTGGTTTCCTTCCGCAAACATTGCACTTATACATAACCTTGATTTGGTTGGTTCAGGATTTATTCTTTATTATCCGCAGAGCGTCACTTCCTATTTTCAGATGGAGTTTTTTTTAATGTTCTTCTACCCTGATTTCTCCAGGGGCTGAGGAGGAGCGTCAGTTGGTGCAACCTCTGTATGTTTTGGCATTTGTAGTGATAAGTTCTAATAGGATTTGCACTTTGAAATTAAAAGCCCACTGGTTTGACTGAGCTTCCAGTTGCTCTTCAAGGGCTTCCACATTTACTTTTGTTGAAAAGAAATCGAGGGTACCTCCTTGGTTCTGAGTTTGTCATCTAGCATGAGGTGCGCATGCGACTTCTTCCGCCACCTTTTAGAGATAGCACCAACAACTTTCTCTACCACCAAGTGGTTGATCCTGCAACTTCTTCATTAGCTGTACATCGGGCATTTCCTCCAGAAGACAGACTAGCAGAGTGGATCCTCAGTATGTGTTCTAGTAGATCTTCACTCGCATCTTCTTTTCCACCAAGCTTAAATGCTTGTTTCGTGTAATCCTTCGATCTGACCAGTCGACCAAGCTTTGTAAAAACATTTTGTTTACTTAATAAAGTGTGCTTTCTTGTCTGTATTTGTGCTCCTTGTCTGGTAATATGTTTGATTTGGCTGGCCGCAAATCATATTAGCTTTGGCTAGGATGCTATGTCGATCCAAGTGGAGTAATTTTAAGCTGCCTGTCTCCTAGACTGGTCGGTCTAGACCCCACAATAAGACAACCTTAACCCTAGATAGGAGTTAAGTCATCGAGGAGCCAATTTTGCCCAAGCGAACCAGGCCTTGCGATGTGAGCCAGTTACTTCCTGAAGAGGATTTAAGCATTTAGAGAAATCATCCTAGTCCGGACGGACTAGATTTCTAGATTTCATAAGGTAGTCTGACTTAATTCTGAATAGGCTTTTGTTCTAAGGAAAACTTATCGTTCCCCACTGACGATGCCAAACTGATGCGTCCTAATTCGCCCTTGTCAATTTTTGACCTGCTAAAATTAGGGTTGCATGTGTGTACCTTTCTCATTTGTTTCATTCACCTTATATTTTTAAGACCATAGAACACCATTTAAATGTGCATTTGTAAAAAAAAAAATTATCTTATTTTAAAACTTCAAATTTTCTTTGCTAGACATGAGTAGTTGGTAGATTAATGGAAAATTTTCAGTATGACCATTTTATGGCATGTTGAATGATTCCTCGTAATGAAATTTTACAACTACTGAATTTCCAACATCATTACCATTAGAAGAGTCAGAAACTCATGTGAGTCGTCATAGTAGTGAGAAAATTATGCAGATGAGATTGGTGGGGAGACATCACGGAGTTCGGAACACCTATTACTAAAGGTCCAAGTGAGGGCAATAGTGCAAGACCAATGGGTAGCAAAGCCTTGAATGAAAGTCATGGCTAGAAATGAACACGGTAATGTGGCTCACAAATGTCTGAAGTGAAAGATGCTTGAATACAACCAACGATGAGCGAATTTTATGAAAAAGCTACAAAATTAGATGCTCTCCCGAAAGAAGACATGGAGAGGCATGCAAAAGAGGTGGAACTTGAACAAAATAAGAAGTCTCGTCTAATTGAAGCAAAAAAATGGAAATTGAAGAAATAAGGTCGAGGAGGCTTTAATGGCTATTAATCTTGATGATTGCAAATCCAACTTATTGCTCTTATTTTCAAATGCGTAAAGTTCGGATATTACATGACATGCAAGAACATGAATAATCCAATTAGATAAATACTAGTTTCAATTTCAGTCAATGTATTATTTTAAATTCCCATCAATGTGTTAGTTTCAATTCCCATCAATGTACCAGTTTCAATTTCTATAAGTGTATAATTCCAATCGATGTATATGACATTCTCAATTCCAATCAATGTAGTGGTTTACATTTCAATTTCTATTGATGTACTAGTCTTATATATTTAGATGTCAAATACAACACATGATACACAGACAAATTGGGGTATATGTGGAAATAATAAAAGAGAAGAAGAAGAGCAATCATAGTTATTCCAATACTTCCACCATATTATACTATATTATTAGAACAAAGATTATAATCTCTCAAGAAAAATCTCATGAGGCTCTAACCTCTGTTAGACTGGTAACTAACAAAGATTACAATTCTTTCTCGAGAACAAATTCTTGACAGGGCTCTCTTAAGAACAACTCTCTTGAGAGCTCTAATTCACAAGCTATGTGATTTACATCTCTGTAGCCTTGAATTCCCGAATCTTTGTATTTTTTATATTTTTATTTTTATTCTTTGACACTACAAAGAAAGATACTATATATAGGCCAAATAAGTCCATACCAAACAAGGAAAACCTACTCTTATATGAAACTGCTTCCTATATCATTTTCCTTGTCACGCAAGGAGAATCTTTCTTATTCCGCGAGGATAACTTTTCCTTATTCTAATTTTCTAATTGATTTAATAAAATTTTGTTATCTTAATTTAACAAGGAAATCTAATTAAAATAGGAAACTTACCAACAAGAAACTTTTGCCAAATAAGAAAACTTTTCTTATTCTAATTAATCAAGGAAACCTCATACAAATATAAATATTTTCTTAATTATCCACTAAGCTCCTAAAGGAAGATACTCCTATATCAACACTTCGAAATTAAGATGTTATAATAGAACACGTAAACTTTATATTGTACCATACAATATATATAAATTAAATAATATCTCGCCAAACTTATCATCATAAATGTAGCTTTCCAAACCCTCCAAATCAAAACCCGAGTTGAATATAAGCTTCCCTTTGTGATCTTCATTAATAACTCTTCCGAATTGGATTGGTTCACTTTGTGCACCATAAAACCCACACGAACAAAACTTCAACTCTATCGCTCTTTTATTCATATGGCTGAAGAATATGAGGAAATGAAAAATAAAAGTGGGTTCGGGCCAATTTATATTTATAGGGTAAAATGGCGATTTTTCACCAATTATAACGCGAAACGCATCGAAAACACTACTCTATACAGGGGCAAACCCACAAACACCCCCCCCCCCCCCCCCCCTCCTCAATTTTTCAAAATAAAAATATATGTAGTAGCATTTTTACAACTTTATTAAGTAAATGATATATCAACTCTTTGGTGTAGTGGTTGGTCTTTAAAACTTATTTACTAATGACCCAACTACCCAAGTCAATTCTTATATGCAATTATATGAATACACTAAAAAGAAAAAAATTATAGTTTAATAAAGACTTGTCTTTTCACAAGTAGCATGAAACCCAAACAAAAAACAATGTCATAAAAAAAACCTGAAATTAAAATCTAAGATAATAAACTATAGAACTCAATGAAAATATATATCATTATTCAACTCATATAAAATTTGGGGGTTGGATTGGCTCGCAAAACCCCCCCACCCCGTTTTTTTTTATAAACTTGTAATTAAGATCTTAATATATTTGCACATTAATTTTTTTTCCAGATTAAACTTACATATTTATCTTAATTATTTTGCAAATTTAATCATGTATTTATATATTAGAATTATATTTTTATTTTAGTGTTTACTGTAGATGTTAGTAGAAATTTGTTGTCAAATTATCACTCCAGAGCAAAGATTGTGATTTTGATTTTTAATGTAATTTCGTTCTCCTTATTTTAAGAAGTATTTCGTTGTATATAGAATAAACGTGAAAATTTTGTGTGTATGTCAAACATATATATATATAAAGATATGGACAAGTAAGATATAAGTAAATTACCTAATAAATACATAAAAAAACAGCCTAAATACTTAAGTATTCCTATAAATGCAATTTGCTTCAAAGAAAAATGATGAAACATTTTGATAGAAAAATGTAATTTGCTTCATAATTTTTTGGGTTTTGCATGAAAATGTCAAAATAAAAAAAAATAACTCATCGAAATAACATATTTTCCTTTATAGACGCTTTAAATTTTGAGACCTACAAAAAATAAATATTTCACGAAATCACAATCCTTGGTTCGGAGTACAAAATTTTCTAGCTTTGCCCTTGATAACTCATGTTAACAACCAACAATCCCTTACAATTTCCCCCCTTCTGGACTGAAATCTAGGGTCCTTTACTAACTATATACACCCACATGTGTAATAATGTCACAAACATTCCCCGAGGTTCTAAAACTAATAAAACATGGGTTTCTAACCTATTAGGTTCCATTCGAGTTGGTTGCCCCAATGCGGGTTCCACAACTCGTTCAAAATTCAAAATTGCCTAAACATCCGAAAGATACAAGGAACACTCGCAAAAGTCTTTGAACTCAACAAAACACTCTAAAGAAAGTGTCTTAGCTATGGTCTCATTCACACCCAAAGCTGAACACTATATCCCCACCGTCTACCCACACCCATCTAACAAAACTAACCCCTAACCACATGAATCGATGAGCACGTATGTGCTAGACAAACACATTAAGAAAAAAAAAAAAGGTTCCATTGACAGTTTCCGTTCTAAACAAATGTTAGACTAACAAGTGTAAACTTTGGCACCCATAGTGACTTATCCTAAAACTAATAGGTCTCCAACTTAGATGGTTTGGTTTCATTTTAGTGCAAGGAAAACATCTATAGAGTCCATTGTTAGCTTCGATCTTCTCCAACCTTTATCCAATCCCCAACACACACACACATATATATAATTTTTATAGTAGATATCTCTAGATCAAAATTAGTATGTTGCCATCCTTGTCAAAAGCCGGCGTTCATATGTTCTAGTGTTAGCGATGAAATCATAACCTAGGTTATAAGAGACAATTTTTTTATCATAGTCCCACTTTCTTGTTATCTACTATCACATATCATCATAGTTAAATTAGATTTTCTCTTGAAGTGAGCATAATCACTCACCAAATAATCATCCCATGATGTTTGATGTTCACATAAATAATCATCTCTTAAAGTGGGCATAATTGAACAATCATGTTGGGTGGGGTGTCAACTGTCAAGGTCACAATTAATGTAAAGTTAAAAAAATGAAGAGAGTAGAAAGTTATTATCATCACAAACAAAGCGCAAAGGCTCAGCTGTTATTCTAAATTTTAATTATAACATAAACACAATAAAAATCCATCGCATATAGGCCACATCCTCCTCCTTCATCACAAAGAAAGTTATTGAACAATCATATTGGTTGGTGTTGGTGTTGGTGAAGGGTAATTAGTTGTTGGGTGCAAGTCTGGACTTGATTTGCTGAACTTCTTTGGTATCAATCTGAAAAGCCTTAGTCAAGACATTGTCGGGAACAGGTGGAGTTGAAGCAAAGAGAGTTGCAGCTATGGCTTGAGTACCAGCCAACTGACTGTTGAATGCAGCTATGACTGCAGCTGGGACATGACCGTTGTTCTTCTGGAAGTGAACTAAACCTCTTGGGAACACAAAGTTCTCACCCTTGTTTATGGTCTTTGAAATGAGGACATTGGCAGTGGTGATGAATCCCACATCCAAAGTGCCTTCGAGCACAAACACCATCTCGGTGGCACGAGGGTGGGTGTGTGGTGGGTTAAGGCCACCAGGTGCATAATCAATACGAGCCATGGACACGCCCAGAGTGTTGAGTCCAGGGATTTGCTCAACATTAGCTGGAGTCACTACTGACCCCAATAACTTGTTGGTGGCTCTTGGATTGGCTATACCAGCAAAAAAGAAATCTGCTGCCGTTGCCTTCGCAACTGGTTTACAGGTGAATCCGTTCACAGTTATACCTATATATGTATATAAATAATTACACATTAAATACCACAAGCAAACAATAACTTCTTCCATATGATCCATCTCTAAACAAAATTGACAATTTTTAGATGGATAATAAAAAAATAAAAGAGGTAGAGCAGTCGATTACCTGAATTCTTATCAGCAACACAGACGTCTTGGAGCATGTCAGGATCTGCAGCAAAGGTAAGGGTGGCATAAGCTACCATCCCAAACAGGACTAACAAGAGGGCCTTACCAGCCGACATAGTTTCTCTTTCTTGCTGAGTTGAAGGAAATATTGGAGAAGAAAGAGAGAGAGAGAGAGAGAAGTTGGAATTGAGTGGGGAGAGAGAGAGAGAGAAAAGGTTGGTATTTATAGATGGGAGATGAGGAAGTAAGTAGAAAGACATGGCCGTAGTAAGTAGAAAGACATGGTCGTTTGGTGGATTGCTTGCTTTTTAATTCTTTGAAATGGAGAGGAGAAAATAAGACGAGATAAACTAATCCAAATGGAAAAGAGAAGACTAACAAACAAGGTGGAAAATGATGGGAGTATTATTAGGTAGTTGATGTGCATATTAAACATGCTGCCTTCCTTTTTCTTCCCTCCAGCCCCCACGTACAACACAAAAAGTTTGTAATTGTTGCAATCTTAAAGCATACAAATCGCATCTTTGCTGGGGATGGGGTCGCCTTCCATCACACCCTTTAACATCCAGATGGTTGTCTTGAAAGTTGAAAGCATATGCTTTATTTAGTATTCAGTTTAAAATAAGTTGTGAATTGTTTGTTTGGTAGAATTATGAACAAATTACCAAATAAAAGAAGAGATTGATTAGGATTGGCAGAGGGAAGGGAGGGTGAGGAAGCCTGCAGATTCGTAAAGTCAAGAGTAAGACTAGCGTGGATGACTTTATCCTCCTCCAAGAACCAACCTAACCCCACACAAAGTTACCACCAAACTCCTTTTTTATCTTCTATAATATCTATCTACGATGTTACATATATAGCGTACGCCACTGAGTGAACTTGAAACTTGATGATCATGATCCTTCCATTATTGTCTTGGTCGCATGGCAGCTCAGCTCCGTGTGGTGTGGATCAAGTCAAATTAACTTAATTTGTCTTTATCATCTAGAACTATAGACTAGAAATATTTGAACCCTTCTTAATTAATTTTCTCCAAGAATTTTCACCCTTCTTTGCCATTTCTTTCATCAAATTTTGGGTTGAATGGGGGTTGGTCAACCAAAGTAGATCAGATCAGATCAGAGGTGATGGCGGTGATTTGTTTGAGCAATCTAGTAGGGGAAGGGCGGTCAGCTCAGTAGCAGGTATTAACCCGTAATTGAGCAATCTAGTTGAGGTGTTAACCCGTAATTGAGCAATCTAGTTGAGGTATTAACCCGTAGATTGATTTTATATATATTATCATGAGATGGTCAGCTCAGGAGATGGTGATATATATATATCATCATGTGCCAAACTGCAATTGAATGTTTCACCATTCTTTCTTAAGTCAACAACACTTAACAATAGGAAATGGGTTACCAACAAATTGATAGAGTTGTTGCAGATGGACCACAAGTTCAGTGTTCGAATCTTGTCAAACGCATGTGTTATTTTTGAGATAGTTACGAGATCTTATTAAAAATCTAGTTTTTCTACATTCAAGATGAAGGATCTCAAGGTTTACAGGGATGCGTTAATAATAAAGGAAGGTCACAAGTCACACTACAAAAAATAGACAATTCAGCAACGGCTAAAAACCGTTGCTAATTGTCAAAAAACCATTGCTAAAATGAATTAGCAACGGCACAACAACCGCCGCAATGTCGTGGCTATTTTAATCGTCGCTATTTGAATCAGCAACGGCAAACTATCCCGTATCTAATTCGCAACGGCTAAAAACCGTCGCTAACTCCAAAAATTCTGTTGCTAAAGCTGTTGAAAATTTTGACTAAGACTGTCACAAATTGAAAAATAGCGATGGTTTTTGTCGTCGCTAAATAGCCACGGTTTTTTGTCGTCGCTAAATTGCAAATCTAATTGACAAAACAGCCATGGTATTTGCCGTGGCTATTTAGGGACAGCTTTGTTGCAAATCATATTGATAAATGAAATTTACAAATTACAAATGATAATTCATTTTTTATAATGAAATTAGCTATTAATGATTGTCCATTCTGAAAATTAATATCAACTACCAGAACTAAACTTAATTGATCAAAATTATAGCAAAAATTACACATAATCTCTAGAATATCATACAAAAATTATAAAAAAAATCCATACAAAAATGATAAAAAAATTCAAATTATTAGCGATGGTTTTTTGCCGTAGCTAAATGTTTTATGTATATTTTTTTTTGATAAAAAACAATTAGCGACGGTTTTTTTCCGTCGCTAATAAAAAAAATAATGTAAAACCTAGCAACGGTATTTTGCAGTAGCTAAATGCTTGTGTGTATAATTTTTTTTTTCAAAAAAAAATTAGCGGCGGTTTTTTTTGCAGTCGCTAATAAAAAAATAATCTAAAACTTAGCGACGATAATTTGTCATAGCTAAATGCTTTTGTTTATAATTTTTTTTTAAAAAAAATTAGCGATGGTTGTTTGCCGTCGCTAATAAAAAAAATCTAAAACTTAGCGACGATTTTTTGCCGTCGCTAATAAAAAAATAATGTAAAACATAGCGACGGTATTTTGCCGTAGCTAAATGTAATTTATATATATATTTTTTTTATTTTAAAAGCTTAGCTATATATATTTTTATTTGTAAAGCTTAGCGACGGTGTCGTCGCTCAATGTATTATATATATATATATATATATATATATATATATATATTTAAATCTATTAGCTACGGTATTCTACCGTAGCTAATGAATTTTTATTTGTAAAGCTTAGCGATGGCACACTTTTGCCGTTGCTAAATGTTTTTTTATATATTTTTTAAAAAAAATCCATTTGCTATAGTAGAAAAAAAATCCATTAGCTATGGTATTCTACCGTAGCTAATGAATTTTATTTGTAAAGCTTAGCGACGGCTAAGATACCGTCGCTAATACAAAAATTAGCGACAGTTTTAAGCCGTCGAAAAATAATTAGCGACGGATTTTTATAATTATAAGTTGAAACAGTGTCTAAAGCATTAGCGACGGTTTTTTGCCGTCGCAAATCTTATAATTAGCGACGGTATCAAAAAACCGTCGCTAGTTTCCGTAGCTATTAAAGCTTTTTTTTGTAGTGTCAAGAGAATGACGATGATGGATCTCAAGGTCTCTCAAGGTCCATAGGGATGCGATATCTGAAGTATTGGTTGTGCCTAATAGAGGAAAGATTCTCTGTTGCAAGTTCAACATTTGTGAGTCATTCTGACGAATGGCATCTTGATTCGAGTTCTATTTATCATGTGTCCTCAAAAGGACTGGTTCTGAGATAGATAGTTGAGTTGTTTGTATGAACAACAATGATAAATGTTAAATTGCAGGGATCGATAAAACAAGTTGAAGTTATATAATGGACTTGTTCGGGTTTTGAATGATGTTCGGTGTGTATCCAGTTTGAAGAAAATCTCATATCCGTTAGTGTTTTAGAGTACAAAGTTTACAATGTTATGGTGAATGTAAAGCTCTAAAGATTGTTTCTGGTGCACTTTTGTTGATGAAAGTTGTCCGAAAGGATAACTTGTACTTTTTGGAGTGGAGTACAATTATTGGTATTAGAAAGTTGAATTTGGTGGAACAACTTATGCTGTTGATGGCCTAGTGAATGTTACTTGTGGTGGAGTTACTAATAGCTCTAAAGATATATATGTTTGGATAACTCGAGGGTTTAGCATTTGTGTGCGGATAGTAAATGTGAGAAAGTTTTGCACGAGTTGTTGAAGAAAAATTTAGTAGAAGATATAAAGATATGCAATATGGATGTTTGTGAACATTGTGTTTCTAAAAGTTTTGATTCAAAACTTCCTCGTAGCCAAGGTGGAGTTGGTTGTTAGTTTGAACACGTTCTGTGTATGACACCTACTGGTGTATGTCAAATTTGAATAGTTGAAGTTTGTGTTTTGAAGAGGTGGCATCTGTTTGTTCGTGTTTGTTAGTATCGGCTCAGATTTGTAAAATCTTCACTAGATAGAGAATTGTTGAAAAACATACACCACCTCCTCAATTTGTAATAAGCTAGCCTTTGAAGAAGGCAATCGAAGATGATGGAAGGATGAATAAGCTTGTGGTATAAACAAGAAGAAAGGGGAAGCAGAAAGTAGCTGGTGGAAGAGATTGGAATGGAGAAAAAGGTAGTGGAAGAGTTTTCACCACCACTCCCTCACCGCCACCATTTGCTATAAAATGATCCCTTTTTTGAGATATCCATTCTTCCCTTGTGTGTGTGTGTGAAGCGAGGAGAGAGATAAACACACACCCTTGCATATGTGTAGTGTCATTTAGACATATGTATATTTAAAGTCATTGATGTTGTGTAATCACTACATCAAAAATCCCCATTAGCAACGGTTCTAAACCGTGGGGGTAACCCATTGTCATGGCTAAGAGCCGTGGGCTACAGAGGCGTCGCGCAATTCCTTTTAACGACTATAAACCGTTGCTAAACATTGTAGCAACGGTTTTATGCTTGAGTAAGGGTGATGATTTTCAGCATTTAGCCACGGTTTTAAACCGTTGCAAGAACAATAGCAACGGTTTTGAGCCGTGGCAACAATAGCCACGGTTTTAAGCCGTGAGAACGTATGGATAATAGCAACGGTTTTAAACCATGGCTAACAAGGTAGCAACGGTTTTAAGCTGTGGCTAACCCTGGCCACGGTTTTAAGTCGTGGCTAAACAGTGAGAAATAAACCGTGGCAAACGTCATAGCAACGGTTTTTAGCCGTGTCAATTCATGGCCACGGTTTTAAGCCGTGGCAACTGATGAAGAAAGCCCACGGTTTCTAGCCGTGGCAAGATGCAACCACGGTTGTAAGCCGTTGGCAGTTAAAACAAAATTCAAAAAAAAAAAATCTGGTTTGTAAATTAATATAATCGAAAAAATATATATTTTTTATTTTTGCTGCTGCAGCAAAATCACAACCGTGGCACCTACAAAATCAGTCCTTACTAAGGTTTGTGTCATGCCTCCGGCACGAATAAGATTCCACAAACTATATGCTAGATAAATACAAAATCAACCGTAAAAAGGAACTTGTCAAGTTTTGACGCCAAACAAAAACATGTAAACAAATAGCACTAATGTACAATAACATGATTAACCTGAACAAATGGAACCTTGTTATATCATGTTTCGCTCGCATCTAAAACAAAAGAATTTCTCTATGTTTTTTCCAACAATACAAATCCACCTAGTTATAATGTAAGAAAATACATTGATGCCCTTAGGAACAGGCCCCATTTCTTTCGGTAGTTGCTTGTTCAATATACTGAAAACGATGAGAATGCAGCACCCGGTAGTTGCTTGTATATGGCACCGGTGATGGTTGATACAACGACACACTTTGCACCCCAGAAACAAGCAATGTATGTGCATTCTCCTGTCCAACATACTGCTGCCCGTACTGGCTCAGACCTTCAGAGCCCTGCAGTATAAAAATTAGTCAGTACTCAATGACAGACAAACATGACCTATAAAGATTGCTAATAAACCAAAGCTGATGATGAAAATGATGAAAACACTGGCAGCTCTTTGGAAAATTTACCATTCTCTGAATCTTGGTAATCAGACAACCTTCCCAGCTTCCAATCAATGAGAACACCATTTCCCCAGTATGAAACAACCACTTGAGCTGAAAAAGAAACAAGGATCACCTGTTCAATTCATTACAAGTGCCAAATCCCACAGAGTGTAAAAATCATCAAAATAAAATATAAAAAGATAAACCAAAAACCCATCTCAATATATCAACTCTATCAAGTTCAAAGACCTACATGAACTGAATAACGAGACCACATTGAAGCTAAAGCAGATGAACAATCGCAAACAACGGAAAAAAAAGTGTTGAAGATGCAAAAAACAGTAAAATTTCAGTGAAGTAATATGTATGACCAATATGTATTAAACCAAAGCTGGGAAACGTATTACAAGGAACTTACCACAACTTTGATCAAGCGACATAGAGAGGTTCTGGATCAACTTTTCTTCTGATCCTGTAGGTGGGGTTCAATCAACCAAATATTGAACACATTCAGAACAGGTATTGAAAGCTGGGAATGTGCCAAAATGCATAGAAAAAGCAATGTGAAAAGATCTGATTTAATTGGGGTATAAAATATTATTCCTCCTTACCAATTGTCGGGTGCCCACATTGACCAGATCTGTCCGTAGACCATAACCCACCATTATGCCTATCTTCTTCTACTCCTGCCTGCAGCCTTGATGCCATTGAAAACTGCCTCGCCAGCAGTGCTCTTGCTGAAGACGGAGCTGCTAATCCAGATATGTCTGACCATGCTTTGCAGCTGACAAATGTTACAATAGGAGCAAATTGGGAGGGTGCCATTCACAAGATAACTTTATAATCGTCAATCAACAAAACTTTAATAAATAATTCAATAATCAACATGAAAATCTAATTCAGGATTAGGATTGAAGATTGAAATAAAGGTGGAAATGAAGTTCTTTATTCAAGAACTTTAAGAGACGTCAAAACCAGGCTTAAGAGGATGGACAACCTCTAATTGCCACCCCTAGTTTTGACCACCTAATGCGGATGAGATGTGAAAGAAAACAACCTATAGCAGGATGAAACTACATATCTAAATTTGCATGCTGAATGAAAAATGAAAAAAAAATAGAAAGTATGTTTTGACAGCAATCCAGTTCGTGGCCTTTGATAGGAACTAACCTTTTTAAGGTGGTATTTCTGCAGGAAATGAAGAGACCAAGCAATTCAAGGCTGAATGACTCTGTCAGAGTTGTGATTCCTGGAAGCAACGGAACTTGCAAGACACAATCAAGATGAAATTCAGCTACAAGAATCTGATAGTCACTGAAGATGACTTGAGAAAGAAAAGAAATTTGTATAGAATGAATTGTGAGATTACAATGAAGAAAAATGAAATGTAACAGGCATATTTCGAGATTGCTAATCTCCTAGGAGCAAAGCTCACTGTACAATGATTTTCTTACAGAATGAATGCCCTTATTTCTTTTGCTAACTCTTATTTATAGCAATCAGAATTAACATTGACTAACAGTGGATCTAACAGAACATTATCTAATTAACAGAGCACCTAACAGAATTTCTTTACAGACTAACAGAGCACCTAATAGGAATGTCTTTACAGACTGCCACAGAATTCCTTTACAGACTGTTATAACAAAATAACGGAGCACCCAATTAACTTCTCTGTTTGATATCTTTTCAATGAGATTCACTGCAGCACCCTTGTAAAGGTCGAAAGTCTAACAAATAGACATAGCAAATGATCTTGGTGCATATAAACCAATCATCAATTTCATTGTATAACTTTGCATTGTTGACTGTAACATTGAACAAGAACAAATACAACAAGCAAACAAGAACAAGAACAGCAAGCAAGCACCTGACAGCAACAAGAACAAATACACATACAGAAACAAGAGCAAATACAGCAAGCAGGAACCTGATAGCAGGAACATGAACTTGTGGAATTTTTTGTTGGCACTTGGCACCATTTGTTTTTGTTCCTGATAACATACAAAACTCAAAACATGGAATTTTTATAGAATTAACTGATTAACATACAAAATTCAAAATATACAAATTGGTCAAGCAAAACATACAAAACAGAACATTTCATTCACTTTCACAAGTGTCTTCAGTATATACAGAGTAGATAAACATAACAATTGTCAACTTAAGCCAGCATTCAAGACAAAATTTACGACATGATATAAGTCTTTACGGCATGGCAGCTTATCATATAAGCTATGAAATGATAAGCTCTGTTTATCTACTCGTGAAATTTTGATCAACAAAATTTTTATCTACTCTTCACTTTCAGAACTCACAAGCGTCTGATGACCTGTTACAGTTTTTGCTGAAACTTTCTTTTGTTCTTTGCTTTCCGAAGAACGGTGAAATTTTGATCTCACTCAGATTTTGGTTTGTTTTTCCTCTAGGTACACAAGGGCATTCATTTAACCTACCATTAGGTATTCTATGTGACAACAACTATCAGTACGCATTTTAAGAAGATTTCTGACTTTTGAAGAGACAAAAATACTAACCTTTTAAAACAAAACCAATTTGAGTGGCCATCTTTTAGTCCCCTGACGAATCCGCTACGGTACAACCTATCTATTGCTTGCCATAATCTTTCTAGGCAGTCTTGAGGATACTTGATGACCTGCAGAAATCCATGAAAGATTTAATGATGCAACAAGATCAATAAGAATTTTGCATTGTAAAATAAAAAAAACAACTTTGAAATTATCAAAACAGGTTTTATATGAAGCCTATGACAAGAAAATATTCATGTTCAACCAAATTACATATCACAAGTGCAACAAGAAGATGTTTACATGGATTGAAAGGGAACATCTCAATGCCCTTAGGAGTCGAGAACTGTCCACGGTCCTACAAAACAAGTATCAATTTGACTGCACGATGAATGATAGAGAACAAATTTCAGTACAGAATGGTTACCAAGCACAGTTTAGCAACTTCTTGGAGCCAAACGATTTCATATAGCAAAAGAACAAAAACTCACAAAGCCCTCTCTATTCATCTACCCTACCAAAATGCTAAGATTATATCCAAATGGGTAGTCCATAAAAAAAAAATGGGAAAAACCACATTGTATCAATTTTAACAACAAATGCAGTAAAAGATGCAAAAAGCACCAAGATTTGTCCATTAGAAAGAAAAGAAAACAACTCTTGCTTTACAAATGAGAGATATCAAAGAAAACAATCACACATCAAGTGCTCCTGAAATTGAAAACCCCAACTAAAAAACATATAATGCAACATTTTATCTTGAAACAAAAGAAGATAAAAGATGAGTGATTAAAAAGGGCATAAACAACGAAAGAAGAGAAAAAAAAACTAATGGAGGAGGACTAGTGATGTAGTAAGCACCTTCACTGGATGTGGCTGCAACTCATCCTATTTAGGGGTTGGAGCTGCTCCTCCTGCCATGTTCTAAGGACTACAAATGAACACCTATGTCGTCAACACTAATGTTTCCCCTCGAGTTCCTACATCGAACACATGGGCAAGGAAAAAGACTCTCTCCATTTGCATTATCCTCAACAAACTGTTGGAATTGTCTAACGCCGTTTATATACATTGCACTTCCCCGTTTGTTCATCCATGACTTATCTAAAGGAATTGTTGACATTTCTACACACAAAAAAATTAAAAGATTAACTTTAGTCATTGACCAAAGGAATCTAAATTGCTAAATTGCTTGAAAATCATTGACCAATCTAATGAACTTCAATTCACCCAGTTGTTCTGTTGTATTTGTTATGGTACCCTATACAATGTTTCATTGACCTTCTTTCTACATTCCCAATCCAACTCAATTACTTGAGTTACATTGGATCTCCTATCCAAACTAATTGTTTCTAAAATACCACAATCATGCTTATTGCTGATCTTAGAAAAAAAACATATATATATAGACATTAAAATAAGAATTCATCAACAACCCATAAGAGTGCAAATAAAAGGAAGATCATTATAGGATTTAGCATATAAAACAAAGAACTAGATATCAAAAACCAAGAAAGTAAGGCAGTTTAACATCAATTACAATGCTTGAAAATGGCAGGGGACGCAAATAAGAAATGGCAGTTAACCTAATAGTTTTTGTGCACAAATATGGAGTTTCTTTTTCCTGTTTTTTTTTTCAAGGCCAAAAAAATATGGTGTGAGTATAGCTAATTTTGTTGTAGACTGGTCATGAAGCACACTGGCTGGGTTTTCTACCATAAACCCTCCAATATATGATTGCATAATTCCCAATCATCACTTTGGAAATCCGAAGAAATGGACTTGTGATGAAAATGATCCATGAACCACTACTCAACCTAAAAGTTGATGGATGTATAGGATAAATCATACAGGTACCACTCCAATTAAATCCAAGGAATATAAGAAATCATCTTTCTGGATGAATTAAAATTTGACAAATCAAATTTATAACCTGTTTTTGTTGGCAAAAGATGCAAGTGTACAAGTTAAAATCATTGGTTTTTGTAATTTTAGCAAGTCTACAAGCTCCTTCAAAACTTTGAAGGGACCGAATCGAAAAGAAAACAAAAAATTGTTATTCATTGACGAATGAATTGTTATTTATGTTGTGCATGCAAGGGGAGCTCCTTCACCTATTCTCCTAGGATTTTTATTTCATGGATCTTGGAGATATGGCTGAAATAATTGAACACATAATGAACCAACAAAAGATAAAATGATGTAACTGGAATTCATCAGGGTATCATAATCTGATTTGTACTAGTTTTACAAGTATAGTTGTCTTCATTAACGTAACTGTTCTGGTTTTGCTTGTGAACTCCAAAGATTACCAGACTCATTGAGAGGGTGGAAGCTACATTTATCAAGCACTTCTCTAGTTCAAACCGCAATAAGGCCATGAACACCTTGAGACCCAAAGTGAAGAAAGAAAGACATCAAATTACATTTTTTTGGGTAAGAAGTGAAATCGCGGGATTCACTAATTTAAGGAAAACTCAGTCCTTCTGATGATAAAGGAGTGAGTTTTCTTGTATTCGCCTAACTTTGATTCATGCAAGAACCAAGCAACCAAAGCAAGGTTTTTTTTTTTTTTTTTTTTTAGAAAATTGAGTAGGGGTTATTTAGGATCCCCGAAGCAAAACGAAGTTGGATTTACTAATTTCGCATATTTGGTTTTATGTTTAGGTTTCTTTACTGGTTTCTTTACATTTTGATAAAACCAGCCCATTTTAATGCGTATCCCTCTTTAATGGCATCTTGCATTTCCTTATAGCTTAGTCGAAGCTAGAGGCAATCTAATGATGATACAATTAAACTGTAAGAAACCACAAAATCCAAAGAGTTGAGTACTCACCAACAAGAACTTATGTTTCTTTATCAAGCTTCCTTGTGTTCAAAGTAGTGCCACTGGAGGCAGCCTTGTTTGTTTCTGCTGTAGCTGGAAGATAGACAATAAAGCAACATTATCATTGGGAATCCCATGTCAAGATAATGAGATATTCAAGAAACCACGATGTTCTTCCAAAAAGAAGAATCACTAGTCTAGCACCAACTTGAATGTACAGTTAACTCTTCCGAGCAGATTTGATATTTGTCAAACTAACATGGTAAATATAACAAAAAAGTCCTCACTTCTTTTGCATATTAAAGTGTCCAGCATAAAAATGCATTACAGCACTAAGCTAAACAAGTTAAGATTTGGTCATTAGACATGACCGCTGTCACCAACATATAGCTCCAATTCAACAAAAAAGACCACTTGAAAGAATGCTTCAGTTGATTAGAATGAATTGGACAAATCAATGATATGACCACTGACCAGTGATTAAAAATGTATAAAATTTGTGGCATACAGTTTGAGATAGCAAAATTTAGTATTTCTAAGTGAAAACGATTGACTGGAAACAATTAAAAGTTGAAAATCAAATAGAGTGAATGAAATCCATTAGCATCAACAAAACAGAATTTGTGGACCAACATACATATAAACATTTTGTTTTAAAATGCACATTACAAGTTAAAATTATCCATTAAAGCTTCCTTGTAACTTTTGGTGGATGTTATTACTAGTCATGTATTTGAACCCTCCAGAACAAATTATGAATCAGATTGATAAAAATCTTGTATCCATTAAAATAAAAACGATAAAATCAAATGATCATATGCTTGTATTGAACTCAAACTTTGGATCCCCACCTATGCCTTCACTATTTCTAAATGCTACAAATGCATTGAAAAATTTAGTTGCTTTGTTGTTCTTAATAGATCCTTTGGAGTAACTAAAATAGTTGCCCTAGTAAGACTTTGCCTTATAATGCCAAAATTTTATAATTTTTGATTAATATGATGACATAGAAATATCTTCCATGTTTCCCAAAATACAAGATTGAATTGTTGAAAACAAAAATGTCACTATTATGTCTTCACCCCATTCCCCACCAATTTTTGTTGTATGCTTCCCTCACCCTCTTCTTCATTTTTGTATGGGTTTTGAATATCTTCACCCTTTGTCCCCTCTCTCATTTTTTACTTATTCAGTGAAATGTCAGGTTCTAACTTAGTAGGAATCTGTCCCTCCATGGTACTCCTTCAAAAATAAATATAATAAGCAAAAAATATATGATATCGTGCAAGCAAAATAAATTAACCTAACATGCAACCTTATAAAATTATACCCTCATTTTCAAAAACCCTAAGTTTTTGTGCAAACCCATTTAACATCATAAGATAACTTACTTTCTCAAAAAGCACCTAAAATTGAACTAGTTAGTATACATTGCCATAAAAAGAAATGGGTCAAGTTCATTTATCAACCAAAACTACATCAATTACATTCTTTTAAGGCATTCTTTTATGAATCTCATATCGATTGGAGATGATCTTAAGAGATGTAGTTGCAGCAGACCATTTAGTATCACAACCCCATTAATAAGAGATAATGAGACTTTATTAAAGTTCGAAATCAGATGGAAAATACCATCCAAGGATAGGCCAACATAACCAAACACATGGAAAACTAAAAGAATCGCCTAATGCCATTACTAAGTCACCATTAACAATATCTTCAAAGATCTTTTATCATTAGTTTTATTAAGCTCGGCGCAGTGCAAAACTAAGCAAGTTGTAGCACTGCAAAGTCTCAACATGCCAATAACATTTCTAGGACCACCGGTTCTGGCATCACAAACTCCACAGAACAGCAAGGTCTTATTGTTTCTCTTATATTTTACCCCCCTCTTTAAACACATTCTCCTTCAGATCAGTAGGGAGGAGATTCTAGAGAATTTGATATGTAGGGAGGAGATTCTTGTCTCAAATAGAATACTATAAATAAGGGTGATTATTGTACTTTTTTTACTTGAATTTTCCTTTGAAGCCATGTGTCATTTGAACAATGACTCAATGAGGAATTTATTCCTCATTGAAAATCAAAGACGCAATACGAAGATTGAACACCTTGCACAAGCAATGGGATTTTCTAACAGTTGGAGTCTGAAGCAAAAAAAAATTATATCACTTTCAAAAAATAAAAATAAAAAAACAACCTCAAATGGTCAAAATTTTCATCATTATTCTTCTGTGTGAATCAAGATGCAAAATACAAGGGAAACCAGAGGTAGTACAGATTTTGTAATGAAGGGAAAAAAAAACACTAACAAAGATGCTATAGAAAAATAAATCAAGAGCTATTGACTGTAAGAGTGGGGAATACAATGTTTTCTTGCGTGTGAAGATAAATAATAGGACAAATGCTATCTGCAATCTACACCAACTGCTTCACAGACTGAATTGTAACCATCTCTTTCTAAGCATTCCGCAAGTTCAATAAAAGTGAATCAATCAGATCAGTTGTTGCATACAATAGTTATCTCGAAATCATTTTGTAAATATGACGTTGTGAGAACTATATCCCTCAAAGACTCTAGGAGACCGACATAGTATCTCATTAATTCTAAGGCTCCATTATTACAAGCTTTATATATGGATACATACCTTCTTTGAATTGTAAAACACATGGTTACCAGAAGTTCTATTCTATTCACTCTGTATATTCACCATTTAAGATTGTGTTTTCACGTCTAATGATTGTGTAAACACGAAGAGAGAAACACCACTAATGCTCAAGTGGATAGGAAACTAAGTTTGTAACTGATAAACTACCAGTTTTAAGAATCAATCCAAGAGCAAATATTTAATTTTCAGGTCTATGGAGAGAACATGAATGCAATCTTTGTAGTTGGTACCATTGCAAGTCTGGTTGGTAATAAAACACACAATCAAGCACTACAACACAATCCACATTCAGTAAACAAATCAGAAAGTTTTTTTTTTCCTTCTTTTTCGATTTCTTTCTTATTTGGATGAACAGATATTTACTACCAAAAAAAAGTAACATCTGAATAGAAAGCCAAAGATATTCTCTTAAAAGTTTGATTATCCGGTTCAATTCCATCACAATAAAACCTAGTTTTTCCATAAAGCTTTCAAAAAACCCCACTCAACCCAATTGTATACACTACTTTTAAACTCTATTAGAAATCAACTTGTGCTATTAGGCCAGCTTCATTATCAATGAGACATATAAACAATTTTATTTTTTGGCATTTTTGATAAGAATAAGAATATTGCCAAAAGGAGATTGATTCCACCTTTTAAGTTCATGCTAGTTAGGTCAGACAAATAAAAAAAACTCTACGAACCCTAATTTCATCAAAAATAAAAGAGAGAGAGAGAGTACCTGTACGAGAGTTGCAGTGCCTGATCGATTTTGAAGACGCCGAGTACTGAGGAAAGACCAGGGAAGGAGGGGAGGAGGGAAGTCGAGGGAGGAACAGGAAAGTCGAGGGACAAGCAGGGAAGTCAAGGGAGCAGGGAAGGAAGGGAGGAAGGAAGTCGAGGGAGGGAGCAGGGAAGGAGAAAGAGCAGGGAAGTCGAGTGGAGTAAAGTCGAGGGAGGGAGCAGGGAAGGAGACGATGTCGATGTCGAGTGGAGGGAGCAGGTTTTCGGAGGGGAGGGAAGGTTTTTGTTGATGGTAGTCGAGTGGAGGGAAGGTCGAGCGCCAAAATAGCCCGCCCAATTTTTTTTTCAGCTTTTCATGTAGCCACAATTTTAAGCCGTTGCTAGAGCTAGCCACGGTTTAGAACCGTTGCTAAAAAAAAATTTGCAACGGTTTTGAGCCATTGCGAATAATACCCACGGTTTTGAGCCATTGCTACTAATAGCCCACGGTTTTAGCCGTGCCAAATATACCAACGGTTTTAAGCCGTGGCATGTTTTTTTTACCCACGGTTTTAAGCCGTTGGTACATATAGCTACGGTTTTTGGCCGTGGCAAATAAAGCAACGGTTTAGAACCGAGGCCAGCTCAGCGTAGCTAAAATGGCCTTTTGGTGTAGTGAATAGACTTTATCTACTTGTATCCTTCTATCTCAAAATAGTGAACATATTCTCTTTGCCCCGTGGACGTAGGCAAACTTCCCAAACCACATTAATCGATTGTGTGGTACGTGAATTACTTTATTTTCATTTACTTTACATTACCTTGATTATACTTTTGATTTATTACTTCTATTGTAAATATAAATTGTGTTCCGCATTAGTTATGCTTCCGCGAGGCGCAACATTAACAATACAATATCCTATTGCATATATTGTATTGTATGCAATGTTCACGAGTTCATCACCACGCCATAACTTATGAGTTATCCGACTTTTGTAAAGCATGGTGCGGGGCATTACAACTATGCACCGCGATGTTGCTAATTGATGAACAATCTGAAAAATCAATTTCATTTTGGTAATTTATAAACAAATCAATTAATGCTACATACGAATTGCTCCAAAATAGTTGCTAATCCTCTGATTCTGCAACCGATGATTATTTATTGCTGCTTTAGTAAACTAGAAGAGGTTGGCTCTGAAGATGACGTTCGCATTTTCTGCATAAGAAACAACATAGTTGTTTTTGTCATAACCGTGCCATGCAGTAGTGAGGATATGATTACGAGGCTATAAATCCACTGCAAATGATTCCTAATCCAGGTTAATATATGAAGGGGCTATTTTTGGATTAATCTGCTTCCTCTGGTCCTTGTTGCTACACTTTTTACCCATTCTCTTTAAAACACAACCACAAATACCATTCACAGAATGTTGAAGTGTATAAAAACCCCAAAGAGACACCATAGAATTTTTACTGGAATCATCTTTTCCAGTAAATATCATAGAGATAAGAAAGAAATATTTGTGTCCCTTTTCTTCCCTAAGATTCCTTCGGATCCCTTGAAGCCACTTCCAAGCAAATATCTATGTTTTTTCAAGTATTTTTGCTTTCCAGATTCGTTTAGAGATTTGAGTATTGATTAAAGTGAGTATTGATTAAACTAGGTGAGCTTACAACACCACCAGTGTTTTGTTAATTTACTTGTGCAAAGAATCTATATGCCGCTGCCACATTAAATTTCCCAAAAACTCAATATGCATTTTGTGTGAATAACTGTAATGAACAATGCCATCAAAGATACAGAGGATCTCATAGAATTGAAGTGTGAGCTAGGTATGACTAATTAAAGGTTGGTTGAAATGACAATCAACATAAAACCCACATATAATGAACTAATTCCTTCATTCCTTTCTCAAGTATATGCATATTGATGCGTGCCTTGTGAGATGCAAGCCCTGCAGAGTGCCCATCGGCACTCTAAATTTCACCATTTGCAAAGCAGCAGTTAAATAGTTTAACAGAACTTACATGTGAGAAACAAAACCTGTCAACAGAATTAGCAACTAGAAAGTTTGTTGTAAAATTCTTTCTGCGCCTGTTCTCGAATACATAAAAGGTTCATTTTGATCTCCCTGCAGAACCTTCCCTCCACAAGGCAGACAGGCAACCATAGCTTTGGCTTCACATCGACAACATAAAAAAGAGTTGTCTGGAATTCTTGCTCAAAGGATTGACTTCCTTCCTGATTCTCATTGTTCTTCTGCTCCATCCATTCAAACAGTTACAGGACATTAGTGATTTCTAACAAAATCTTTCACATAACAAGAAAATGTGCAATATCATGCATTTTTTAACACCTTTTTTTTCTCATGCTACAGTTGCCTAGCCAAAAGAATATCCTTAAAGTATTTGTGCACAAGACCTCTTGGCGGTTAGACACGCAGTTCGCAATGAATTTAATATGATAATGCATGTACAAAGCATGAATCCAGTGGCTCTCAGTGCTGACACTGAATAATGCGTTCCAAATTAAATAGTGAAAATGGTTTGAATAATAGAAATTGAATAGGAAAATTTCTTACCTCTTCTATTGACCATTTGCCTTCAAAGATTTGAAAGTTTACTCATCTTGAAATCAATATCACGCCTATGACCAAATGGAGTGCCCTCAAGATCTTTCTCATAACAGGTGCATAATCAATACGCATGTGCTAGACAAACACATTTAGAAAAAAAAAAAAAAAAAAAAAGGGTTCCATTGACAGTTTCCGTCCTAAACAAATGTTAGACTAACAATAGTGTAAACTTTGGCACCCATAGCGACTTATCCTAAAACTAATAGGTCTCCAACTTAGATGGTTTGGTTTCATTTTAGTGCATGGAAAGCATCTATAGAGTCCATTGTTAGCTTTGATCTTCTCCAACCTTTATCCAATCCCCAACACACACACACATATATATAATTTTTATAGTTGATATCTCTAGATCAAAATTAGTATGTTGCCATCCTTGTCAAAAGCCGACGTTCATATGTTCTAGTGTTAGCGATGAAATCATAACCTAGGTTATAAGAGACAATTTTATCATAGTCCCACTTTCTTGTTATCTACTATCACATATCATCATAGTTAAATTAGATTTTCTCTTGAAGTGAGCATAATCACTCACCAAATAATCATCCCATGATGTTTGATGTTCACATAAATAATCATCTCTTAAAGTGAGCATAATTGAACAATCATGTTGGGTGGGGTGTCAACTGTCAAGGTCACAATTAAAGTAAAGTTAAAAAAAAATGAAGAGAGTAGAAAGTTATTATCATCACAAACAAAGCGCAAAGGCTCAGTTGTTATTCTAAATTTTAATTATAACATAAACACAATAAAAATCCATCGCATATAGGCCACATCCTCCTCCTTCATCACAGAGAAAGTTATTGAACAATCATATTGGTTGGTGTTGGTGTTGGTGTTGGTGTTGGTGGTGTTGGTGTTGGTGTTGGTGAAGGGTAATTAGTGGTTGGGTGCAAGTCTGGACTTGATTTGCTGAACTTCCACTACAAGAAATCTATCTTTTACCAACAAAATTATTGCTATGAAAATTGATTTCCTTGTTAATATTGTAGCATTGTCAACGAATAAAAAATTTCCTTGAAAAAGCCATAAACTTGTTACTGTTTCCAAAAAATATATTTTGTAGGAAACATTCCTCGTTAAATAGGTGGCGGAAAACATTCCTCCAAACCCAATTTTTTGCTAAATTGATTTAACAATGAAATTATTTTTATGGCCACAAAATACTTGTTCCTTGGTAATTATAGCATCATCTGAAATGAAATATTTTGTTGCTAAAGAAGACCAATTTTAACAACAACTAACTTTCCTTGTTAACGAATATTAAATCTTATTCGTCCATCTTTAGTAAGGAAATATGTTTTCCTAGACAATAATCACATTATTAGTAATGATTCGGTTCGTTGATAATGATTGATAATTTTTTTCATTAGGTTTTTCTTGTTAAAGCTCGTTTATTAATTTATAGCTACAAAGTAATATTTCGTTGAGAATTGTCACACTATTGGCAACGCTTTTTATTTTGTTGGAAACAATATATTTTTTAATGAAATCTTGTAGCTATGAAATAAGATTTTGTTGGTAATTATAACATTGTTCGTAATAAATTTTTTTCTAGGTAAAAACTGATAATATTTTCATGAAATTTGTTTCTCATTAAAGTTCACTACCTATTTTATAGTGACAAGTCATTATTTTGTTGGAAATTGGTATACTCACTACAAAAATGTTTTAATTACTAACAAATTTTATTTTCCTTGTTAATATGTTATTATTTCTAACAAAAATAAATTTCATTGAAAAAACCATAGAGTTGTCACTTTTTTGTAACGAAATCTATTTTGTTGGCAACTTTTCTTTGTAAAGAGATGGCAAAAAATATTTATTCCAAAACCAATTTCCCACCAACATTATTTAGCAACAAATATTTATTTTTCAACGAAATTTTAGTTTGTTAGTTATAATGACGTCATTTACAATAAATTATTTCATTGCTAATAAATATTAATATTATTGACAAACATTTTCTTAGTAAATGCACTATAACACTTGTTCGTGTCTCTTCAACAATGAAACTAAAATTTCTCTAGTTAATTACCACGTTATTGCAACGATTTATTGGTTACTTATAATGAATTTTTTTTCATGAAATTTTTTTATATTTAAAGCTCCTAGCTTCTTTATAGTGGAAAAATATCAATTCGTTGAAATTTTTTATTAGTAGCATTGATATAATTTCATCTGAAAAATCAAATAAAATTTATTTAACAATACAACATTATTTTACTGTTAATTATAATATTAATGGTAACAATTTATTTCGTTGCTAAATATTGAAAAAATTTCCATGACATTTTTCTTATTAAGGCTCATTTTCTTATTTATAACAATTGAATTTTATTTCATTGGGGATATAACCAATTTCAATAACATATAGCATTGAAATGCTATTACTATTTTGTTTGCTAATTATAATGGTGTAACTGTGAAATTTTTTTCATTGCTAAAAGTGGTGATATTTAACATAAATCTTATAATCGTGAAATATTTAGTTTTAATTTATAGTGACGAAATATTATATATTGGTCTCTATTATATACGTAACAATGGTTTTTTTTATTGCAAAAAATGAGTAATTTGATTTAATAAGCTATAAAGTTGTTTCACACAACACAATTATTCAATTAGCTCAATTGGTAAAATATTGCAACAGATTTTACTATAGGTCAGGAGTCGATTCCCGTTGAGCCTAAAAATAAATATTATATATGGAATTCCATAGTGGGGTCTTATCATCAAGAGTGGTGTCCTTAGAGTTTGGGAGGTAGTGGTGAATGTCCTTAGAGTTTGGGACCTAGATTAGGTCGTCTCTTAGACAACTTTAATATATCATTTTTTTTATTAAAAATAATTTCCTTGGTAATTGATAACGATACCGATGACAACTTTCGTTGATATTCATGCATTTTACCAACGAAAAAGTTCTATGATAAAGGTTGTTACCTTTGCCAATGACAATTTTCCTTGATGATTTTAAGATTTTTCGAGAAAAATTTTGTAGGTAAATAAATAGTCAACAAACAATTTGTTGTAACGATATTTGATTTTTTACCAACGAATTTCCTTGGTAGTTGTCAATATTACCAACCAAATATTTTCTTGACTTAGCATCCCTTTTACCAACAAAACTATAATTCCTTGGCAAATACCTTAAGCAATGGGGATGCCTCCAGGAACCCACCAACGAATTTTTTTTCCTTGTTAAAAGTAGTTTTCAACAAAATTTTGAGTTTGTCCAAGGACATTTTTCTTAAAAATGCCTTAATTGTTGTAGTGTCGTTGGTATCAATCTGGAAAGCCTTTAGTCCAGATATGGTCGGGAACAGGCGGAGTGAAGAAAGAGAGTTGCAGTTGGGCTTGAGGTTCCAGCCAACTGACTGTGGAATGCAGCATGACCCAATGCAGCTTGGGACATTGACCGTCTGTTCTTCTGGAAGTGAAGCTAAACCTCTTGGGAACACAAAGTTCTCACCCTTGTTTACTGGTCTTTGAAATGAGGACATTGGCAGTGGTGATGAATCCCACATCCAAAGTGCCTTCGAGCACAAACACCATCTCGGTGGCACGAGGGTGGGTGTGTGGTGGGTTAAGGGCCACCAGGTGCATAATCAATACGAGCCATGGACACGCCCAGAGTGTTGAGTCCAGGGATTTGTCAACATTAGCTGGATCACTACTGACCCCAATAAGTTGGTTGGTGGCTCTTGGATTGGCATATACCAGCGAAAAAAGAAATCTGCTACCGTTGCCTTCGCAAACTTGTTTACAGTGATCCGGTTCACAGTTATACCTATATATGTATATAAATAATTACACATTAAATACCACAAGCAAACCAATAACTTCTTCATATGATCCATCTCTAAACAAAATTGAAAATTTTAGATGGATAATAAAAAAAAGATAAAAGAGGTAGAGTAGTCGATTACCTGAATTCTATCAGCAACACAGACGTCTTGGAGCATGTCAGGATCTGCAGCCAAAGGTAAGGGTGGCATAAGCTACCATCCCAAACAGGACTAACAAGAGGGCCTTACCAGCCGACATAGTTTCTCTTTCTTGCTGAGTTGAAGAAATATTGGAGAAG